>PRKT01000180.1:809260-839155 GCA_003671525.1 Saccostrea glomerata | reverse complement strand
CCACTGACTCCCTGTAACCTGAAATGACAAATGATCTTATGACTCCATAATAGTAGAAAATTTTTCCATTTGACTATATATACATATTTTGTTTCCTGTGTTTATACATGTATGTCTGTTTGTCTGTTCACAGAAACTTTAACCTTGCCCATATTTTACTTTTAAGTGGATTGGGCTATACACATGGCTTCCACATTTCATAGGCAAATTTCTTTTGGCAAAACCTTTTAATGGGTACCACCAATTTTGAGCTCTTGATCTCTTGACCTTGGAGTTTGACCCACTTTTACAAGAAAAATACCTTAAACTTGGCCTAATTTAAGTTTTGAACAGTTGGTGCTAGGACTTTCATGCTTAACATGTGTAATCATTGTGAACTTTCAACAGGTATAAATATTATTGACCTTGACCCTAGAGTTGAATCCAATTTAACTTTAACCTGGCAATGACTTTTGAACAGGTGAGGAAGTACTAGGAATTTTTCTCTTATTTCACATGTGTATTCCTTGTGACAAGACTTTCCCTTTGATACCAACAATTTTGACCCTACGACCTTGACCTTGGAGTTTGACTTACATTTGAGAAACTTCAACCTTTGCCAAAAGCTGCCATAACAGTTGCTGTCACAACAAACAAACAAATTACTAAAAAAAAAACACAGTATACCTGTACATATTTTATATTCAACAGATATACTTCTGGTCATATCTCAAGTTCTCCCTTGAATCAGACATAGTGATATAAATATTTTGAAAATTATTATTGTAAGAGTTGAAAAGGTTGTTCTTATTAAAAAATACTAAGCTCTGCGGTTGAATTAGATATACCAGTTTAGCTTTATTTTCCTACCCAAAGCACCTTGATTAACTATTTACAAGCATACTGTTTACTGAAATGTACTGTTTTCTGTCGTCCATCTGTTTTTCTGCAAACTTTTCACATTCTTAACTTCTGAATTAAGAACCACTGAGCCAATTTCAACCAATTTACATGTAAATATGCAGGGGACTTTTTCCAACATAAATCTTCTTCCCAAGAACAGCAAGGACATTTATTGTCCCCCATTTTCGCTAAAGGTAGGACACATTAAATCTTATTTGTTTGTCAGTCTATCCATCTGTCACAATAAATTTAACCTTGGTCATCATGGTAATATATTTTGAATGAGAAGAGACAGGACTTTTATATTAAACATGTGTATTAGTATTTGATGGGACAATACCATTCTAAATACACTATGATTTTTATTACCCATGACCTTGAAGTTTGACCTACTGTCATGAACAAATTGATTGTTTTAAATTGATCATTTTGAAAGATAAATGAAAGAGAATTCATATTACCTGTGATAAGACCTTTTCAAATGTATCAGGACATTTTGACTCTGTGACCTTGAAGTTCAACTTACTTTTCAATAATGTTGTATCTCCTTTTGATTGAGAAGAGATACGACTTTCACATTTCAAGTGTACATTACCCATACCAAGATGTTTCCCAACATGCTATGATTTTTTACGCCTTGACCCTGATGTTTTACCAAAATTTCAAAAGAGTGAACTCTCCCAAAAGAGGATTAGGCCACTGTGTAAAATGAAATAGGAGTTTAGGGAAGACAGGCTTTTTGCATAAAAAACATCATTTTTCCACCCCCATTTGACACCCCAGGGCAAAATCAAAATTCCAAAACCTTACTACACATTTACATGACCCCACCATCCATATCCCAAAAGATGATTAGGCTGCTGAATAAAATGTAAGAGGAGTTCAGGGAAGATGGGGCTTTTTGCATAAAAAACGTCATTTTTCGACCCCCATTTGACGCCCCGGGGCAAAATCAAAATTCAGAAACCTTACTACACATCTACATGACCCCACCAACCAACTCCCAAAAGATGATTAGGCTGCTGAATAAAATGTAAGAGGAGTTCAGGGAAGAAGGGGCTTTTTGCATAAAAAACATCATTTTTCGACCCCCATTTGATCCCCTGAGGCAAAATCAATATTCGGAAACCTTACTGCACATCTACATGGCACCACCAACCATCTCCTAAAAGATGATTAGGCTGCTGAGTAAAATGTAGAAGGAGTTCAGGGAAGACGGGGCTTTTAGCATAAAAAACGTCATTTTTCGACCCCCATTTGATCCCCTGGGGCAAAATCAAAATTCCGAAACCTTACTGCACATCTACATGACACCCCCAACCATCTCCCAAAAGATGATTAAGCTACTGTGAAAAGTGTAGGAGGAGTTCAAGGAAGAAAAGTGACAGACGGACGGACGGACGGACATGAGTAACAACAATATACCCGAACTTTCTTTAGAAAGTGCGGGTATAATGACGCAAAAGTGACACAGTTCACATTTAAATATGTCAAATTCTGACACATTTATAACAACACGCCCCTATTTCGGCACTGCACAGGTCTAAATGAACAAACTAAGAGTTATTCAAGCTGCTTTTGATAGATAAGATCGTAAATTTTTTAAAGCAACTGCATAACGATCCATAAGGATCTTTAAAAACAACATGCAAATAAAGTAATAAATGCGTGCTTGTGGTCAATCTATCCTTATTGCGTGCTTAAATTTCTTAACAAATTACATGAATTATGTCTCAACGAAACAGTGTATAAAGTTGATGTTCTCAAAAGATAAGACTTTGCTCAAATTTGTGAGTTCACCTTAGTTTACTTTCGTTTTTGAAAACTATAGTGAGACATTTCTTTTAAATTTACGAGATAATAGTTAAGAGATTTTGAATGCAAAATCTTACATATTTTTGTACCACACAAAAGATTTTGCTACGTATACATGAAAAAAATAATACCACCAAAAAACCATTACATAAAACTTGAAATATGTGTAAGTTTTTTCTTATGTTGAATTTGATATTGCACCCTTGTAAGCAAGTTTTGTCTTTGATAAACATAAATAGCTTTTTCAACATTTTTCTCTTTCAGGTGAAATAAGTTCCATGAATTTGAAAACATTTGGTCTGTGGGAATAATAATTACATATTTTTTTTCTTATATTAACGAAGTTTTACATTCTAATATCTAATGGAATTCATCAGCAGTTTGAGTACTGTTACAAATTTTTCAGATTCTTTCACATGCGGTATACCATGCCATCTTTCAGTCTCTACTGGTAAATGATGTTTTCAGTAAGAAATTTTATAAATATTTTTCTAAATTCTGGGGATAACTTATCAATAGCAATATTATGCTCAAATCCAAAGTTTTTTTTAAAGATTATGTAGATATGTACTTTTGAAAAGTTATTTACGTTACTAGACCACTTTGAATAAAATGATCTTATAATATTTGTTTTAAATGTACATGGTCGCCCCCGTGGCGCAGTGGTTAGAGCGTCTGCTCTAGAGTCGCGAAGTAAGGAGTCAATCCTTACGTCGCGGGTTTGAATCCCACTGTGAGACGTGGAGGCCGGTCCTTCGGATGAGACCGTATAAACCGAGGTCCCGTGTCGCAGTAGGTGCTGGCACGAAAAAGACCCCTCACTGCTCAATGGCCCTAAGTGCCGAGTATAGGACAAAATTTGCAGCTCTCCACCGGCAATTGGTGGCGTCTCCATATGAGTGAAAAATTCTCGAGAGGGACGTTAAACAATATACAATGCAATATATACAATACATGTACATGTACATGTACAGTGGCAGTTATCCATTTTCAATTCATATTGCCAGCCTGTTCGTACCAAACATTTGATAAACCACTCATATCATATTTCTACTGTAAACAATCTAACCATTGGTTGTTAAATTTCCATCACAGTACTGTTTAATTTTTTTTTGTATAAAACATATACAATTTTATTTGACGGACCTGAAAAAAAAGCTTTGCCCAATAAGAAATCATTCTACAATACACCTAAATAAAAGGAAAGCGACCTGTTGTACTATTAGACCATGGAGGATGTCGTGGAACTTTTAAAATTAAATACATATTTTAAAGACTAAATGCAATCGTTCAATAATATCAGGATTTCCATAGCCTAATTTTTCAGTTATATAGTACTACAACTCTATCAAAAAGATCAAATTGACAGTCAACTGGTAATTTAAATTGTCTAATTTTTCTTATAATGGCTTACATCGCTTTTTTGCTTGTTCATATAAGTGTTTATTTTTTGTTTTACAAAGGGAACCTGAGCATGAAAAAACAACGCCTTAATATTTAAATTCTTTAACATTTTCACTAACTAAGTTCTCGTAATGATTTTTTTCAACATGGGATCCTTTGAAAAAACTAAAATCTTCGTTTTTTCGACATTCACTTTCAATTTCCATTGTATACAATATGTGTGACATACATAAATTGCATGTAATTTATTGCATGTAAATTGTATATAAAAATTTGATATTCTTTAAAATTTTATGGTTTGTATCTTTGGTAGGATGCAATTTTTACTAATTTTTACGCTACCCCTCTGTTTATAGTTAGCTCTATTGTTTCTTTTGACATATTTTGCTGTGTAAAACATAGATGTCCGTGAGCTAATTGACCCTTTACCTTCATAAACTAGTTTAAAAAAAGATTCTATTTCTGTTTCGCTTTTTTGCTATATAGCTGTATACTTGAATATCACATCATTCCATAAATACCGTTCATCATTTAAAATGTCTGTCAATTTTCTATAAGGTTCCTTGATAAAATCAGTTAATATGTTCCAGGTTTCTTTTAACATAGGTCCCTGTTGTATATTGTTTTTTGTCTCGTACTTTTGTGGCAAATTAAGAATATGTTCCAAAATGTCAGAATAAATATCTCCTATAAATGAACAACATATACTACAATCCTTACCTTCATATCTCGTTACACATAATTTTTGATTTAGATGAAGATCAGTTAAGTTGTTATTTTAGAAGTTTTTTTACTTAGATTTTAATATACTTTGTTTAAAATAATCAAAGTCTTATGACCAAGACATGAAAACTCTACTTCTTCTCTAAATCATTTGAGTAGAATGCTTACGAAGGGAAAATAAGCATTGTTTTAACGTTTTAGGGTATGTTCTTCGTATGTACGATTTCTAAAACGAGCTAAATTATGACAAACAAGTTGATGAAACAAAAATATCAGCGGTTCCGTTTAAAGTCATTATTTTGTAAAATCTATGGTCGATACAATGATTCAATTTGTCATTGAGTCAAATGCTGACTGAAGTTTTCCATACTTATAATATCGCAATTATTTACACACTGAGTTGAAGACGGATTTTCCCGTTATTTGCCAATCATAATTATTAACAGCTCTTTCTTTTAGCATTGGATATTTTATGAAGATATAGTCTCATTTCTGCAGCAGTATGTGTATACGAGGGGTGATAAAAAAAGTTCGCAAACTAATTGAATAACTTCCATGAAAGAAACAATATTTGGTTTCAATGTTGATTATATTTTAAATTCATCCTCTCCAATTTTAATGCACAGCAACCACCGTTTTGCGCATGCGCGAACCACGTGATATCGGCGGTCACGTGACCCCCTCCGTAGCGTTCTGTCACAAAAGTTGAAAGATTTTACTGAGTCTTATATTTCTTTCCATGTGAGTTAATTTTTATGACAAGAATAGTTCATTTGTCAGAGATGGTCAAATCTCGGCAACAGAATGGGTGGATAAGAATATCATTTCCAAAAATAAGCATGGCGACCTTTAAAACACAAATCTTGTGTCTCGGGAGAGATTTTTATTCAAGGTGGATAGAGAACAGTAGCCTTCTTTTAATCATATGTAATATGTTTAAAATCAAAAGTAAACGATATTTAATAATTATATTATTCAAATATTCAACTATTTTTCAAAGTGAAAATTGGAGGTCTTTGATAGCAAATTGCTTAATTAGAAACACATATCTTTTCAAAATTGCTTTCATTGGGCAAAATGACAAGTATCATTTTTAACCATCTGCCTTCCTTCACAAAAACGATTAATCCAATCATTAATTGAATTTATAGGAACTCATTTATCTTAGTAAACTCTGTACAAATTATTATATGATACTGCAGAGGGATATCTAAGATATACAATAAATTGTACAGTCGTTTGTAGAACGAGTTCGACTAAGACAACCATTTTTCGTCACAAGTGACCTACATAGTGACGTCATTTTCAAATTGTTACGTCACAAACAAAGAGAAAAACTTTATTCAGCATATGCTACTAGTATTTATAGATCTTTTGTATGGTTATGTGTGTAACGAATTTCAATCTAATCTGAATTGTGGTTTTGTAGATATAGAGATAGTTTGCGAACTTTGTGATCACCCCTCGTATATACAAGGAAACTCAGTAAAGCGCGTAAGCATGTCATGAAAAGTTACCTATTGATTTTCGCTGATGACGTTGCACTTCCACGGCGCTCAGCGTTTATGAGTTCGAAATAAAGCACACATTTTAACCTTTTTGACCCATTTGTGGTGTTTTGAATGTCGTAGATTTCTCCACACTTTATAAGTATCAAAGTACTGAGACAGTACTGAAAATAATCTTTATGCTAGATTTCACAAATGTGATTTTTTACGAGTTTTAATAACAACTTAATTTTTCATTAACATACTAAAAGCAAAAGGATGAATAAAATATAGATTCACATTTTTCGTTTTATTTAAAGTAGAAAGTCTAAATATTGCTCAGTCTGGAAACCTTTATGAACTGCTCCGAATTTCATCGGGTACGAATTAATATTTTTTCCGGAAGTAAACAGTGGATGATGCGTACGCAGTCATAATAATACGCAGGATAGTACTTTGTTTATAGTGTGATTCACAGTTAATATTTTCAGTTTTAAATCATCAAAATATTTTATTAGTTTGTGTTAGAAAAAAGGTTCATATTACTTTCTTCAGTTTAATACAAATTGTTTATGTTTTGATCAAAACAATTTCTGCACTCTTTCATATGCGGAGATTTAACTCATGTGTTATCACCACGGCTTCCGTTTTGAGGCCTCGGACAGTAAACTAAAAGACGGGGTCACGTGACCCCGTTTAAAAATAACATAGCAGAAATAGTTTGTTTTCTGAAAACTTAATACAAAATTCTGAAAATCTCTGAAACTTACAAGATCATAACAATATTTTTCATTTAATACTACGATAAATATTTAATATATCAGTCTATTTTGTTTTTTCTTTTTTAAATATGATACTGCAACGAAAAGGAAAATTATGATTTATAGATATAAATGGCTAACAAAAAATGATCATATACTCAAAGCACTCTGAAGCAACGTTTTAAAAGAATTGCAGTAATTTAAATAATGGATATTTTATTTTATTTTTTAATTTAATCAGACATCGCCATTCTTGTCTTATATTAAAGGAAATGAAAAGCATACTTACTTTAACCCTTTGTTTGTTCTTTTAAATATGCCTTAGATTGCTATTTTGAATTGATAACGGGTAGTTCCTTTATTTCCTGATCAACACAAGAAGCATACGGTGGGTTTGATCGCCTGGAGGAGACCCCAGACTTCCTTGGCAGCTGATCCCACCTCTGATGTTTTAGAGGTTGGTGTTTGCTCTACTCGAAAATTTGTATTCTTTAATCGACTTCTGAGCTTAAAACTATTCTAAATCTTCATACATGTACATGTATATGCCTGTATAGCCACATTTTAATGATACCTCATAAGACATATACTCCATGGTGTTATGTTGAAAATTATAGAAAGTCTTAGTCATAATTCTGTTCCAAGGTCCCATCAAAATTCATTTATTAAGTCCAGTTCTGGAGTTTGAGAATGGCGTCAGTGGAGGTGGCCGCTTGAGCAGGGGGTCCGCGCTCTAGAGCTTATTAGTTAGCCCATAGTGGATTATTTAATATCACAAGATGAAACACACCCTTTAAGCTTGGTTTAATGGTGGCTTATAGGTGCTTAATGATGGTTTAATGGTTGTCTTAAGTCACCATTAAGCGCCTTTAAGTAACATTTACACCACCATTAAGTTACTATTAAGCCATCTAAAAGTCCTTAATGGGTGATTAAATGTAGCTTAATGGTAGCTTAATGGTGGCTTAATGGTGGCTTACAGGTCCTTAATGGTAACTTTTAGACCACCATTAAGTCACCATTAAGCCACCATTAAGCTAGACTTCCAGGTGCTTAATGTCCAAACTCCATTAAACTACCATTAAGCTACCATTAAGCCACCATTAAGCCACCATTACGCAGTCGATATTACTGTTTAAATTATGGGTTAAAAAATATTATTTTAGTGATTTGTCATCATAAATTATAAATGTCGAGTTCACACATATCTTGATTTGGTAAAAATAAGTAAAAAACGAAATTCAAAATTAAAAAAAAAAGAAAACACCACACACGGTGCGCGAACTCATAACCCTTTGTGTAGATGGCAGCCATTTTAACCATTGAGCTAATTCCGCTCTTGATCTCTGATTGATTGATTTATATTGTTTAACGCCTTATAAATCAAACTCTTGATCTCTGATGGAAAATATGAAAGATTTATTTTGTACAAAGTTTGTTTTAGACTTGAATTGATTTATTAATCAAACTATAAACATTTTTATTTATGGATCTTTTTAAAAGGCTTATATCACATTAATATTTCTAAACCGTTAGGTTCGGCTTTTATATTGTAATGAATTCGCTCTGTTATTTTAAGATTAATACGTGTAAGCATTAAATCAAGATTGAAATTAAATTAATTATAGATAAAACACAAAAAAATCTATCATCGGGAAAGACAGATGATTTATTTAAATAATAAAATATTCTGCGGATATTAACGGATTTTTATGTCTAAGATTTAGGCCTAGTGACTATCCTCGTTTACGAGTTACCTGGTTATTGTTTACAAAAACTTTTTTTCGAATATCATATTCAGTTAAAATTCTTTTTGTATCATAATTGGTATCAAAATAATTGTCATTTTACAATGAATCATAATTTTTTTTTTGTTATATGCTTGCATTAAATTTAAATTTTGTCAAAATAATTGATCATCAAAATCTGGGTACGTACGTTGTGTATGTATAGTTTCCGGTTAGTTGACCGGGGACGGTGGACACCTAATTAAGGTCTATTGTTTAACCAGTCGGTACTGTACACTGTTAATCTTACCCCGTTTCCCAATGTGTATAAATCTGGTCGGATGTCATGTTTAATCTGATCGGTTGTTCTTCTGAGAATCGATTTTGAAATAACAATGATGGAAAACCGACTAGATTTTGACAGATACTTACCGCTGCATTATAAAAAACAATAACGAATTAATTCAAATTATTCATGATGTAAAAGTCAAACTTTGAAAACTAAACATATTTTAGTCAAACTTTGAAAACTAAACATTTTTTTTTATACCTGTGGCCCCAGCCCGCCCGCCCCCCTCCAAAAAAAGAATTTTTTTTCTAATGAGAACATGACTTTATATTCCTGGGAATTATGTAGCAGAATATGTTGTTTTTAACACATGAAATGAAAATACCATCTCTTTAAAAAAAAAGTAATATAATTATAGTTGGTGTTTATAAGGCCACACCAATAAAAATTTTTGTTTGTCGGACCCGCGCGCTCGTATTTAAACAAAACTATGAAAATAATATTAATTTAAATTTCCCGCACCATGGTAAATCTGTGCTATTTTCTGTTTCATTTCCGCTCTATTTATCGTATTTTTAATCTGCTTACTCTTAAAATCAGCAAAAAATAATTGTCCGCTCAATTTTTTTCACAATCCGCCTAAGAATTTCGTCTACAAAAAGTAATAATATTATTATTTAACCGCTTGCCCGCTCGTACTTTTTTTTCATCAAATGTCCGACGAACAAGAAATTAAATTGGTATGGCCTAAATAAAGATAATTTTAAGAACAGATTGATTTTCGATAGTGAGAAATTAAGATATTTCTCAGGGGGTTGGCCCCGGCGTGTAACAATATTATTATTTTTTAAAACAAAAATCATATACACGAATAATAAAAACAACGTATGTAAATTATTTATTTAAGAAAAAATCATATGCGGTAATAAGATAAAATTTCTTTTTTATTGATGCTGTAAATGATTAAAATAAAATATTAGAAACCGGGAGCAAGCCCCTGTTAGCTAACTTTATTCTCAGTGCCCGAGATTTTGTAGTTGACAGAAATGTTATTTAAAAAATTACGATCAAGACAAAATTATAAATCACAAAAAAATAGATTTTGCGTAAATGACATTGAAATAACTTTAAAAATTAGATCAAAGATTCGATATAAAATGCGTAAAACGTAACAGTTTAATGAGGTTTGACCATTAAGTCACCATTAAGCTCGGCTTAAAGGTGGCTTAATGGTAGCTTAATGAAGTTTGGACATTAAGCACCTGTAAGTTGCAGCTTAATGGTGGCTTAATGGAGTTAACTTCTTTAAGCACCATTAAAGTAATATACGCCGTATGGATGCCGATTTGTATGTGAAACAAAATAATTAAATGATTTGAAACACATAAAGTGTAATGAAAAAATAATATTTCCACAAAATTTAACTATAAAACTCGTTGTAATAACAGAACAATAAAGCAATATCTGCAATCAAGAATTCAGTCTTTTCATGAATATTGATAAAGGAAGTGCGTAAACAGTAGGTCTAAATATAGACACGTATGTCCACGGGAAATTATAGACAACGAGGCACGTTGCATTTTGACAACGATTATTAATAAAAGGTTAATATGCGTCATAACAGAGTATAGATGGTTGATACTGATTACATTTAAAGATAAGTTATATTAATAGTAACACGCCATCCATGTCAAAAGTGAGTTGTATCTCAAAGGGCTTACCTCGTTTTCTTGACGCCGTGTTTGTTTATCAATCTAAAAGTAGCGACGGCGTCACGTGGTGGATTTACTTAAAAATAGACATTATTCTCCTTGCAGGATAATAAATAATTATAATTTGATAACTTTATAACGAATTTTATTTAAATGGTGTAATTTACAGCATTTTCGTAACTTTTATTGGTAAACAAAATATATAAATTTCCAGCCGTATTTTAAAATGGCGCACGTTATAGCGTATATTACTTTAACTGATTAAGTCACCATTAAGCCACCATTAAGCAATTGATTAAAGGCGGTCTTTCGTCTTGTGTATGTGATCGTTGTAAAGCTACTGTAAAACCACTTTAGTGTTATTTTCTGCCTTTTTGTGATAAAATCCATTCAGTCAAGATCCAATAGTGTCCAGTATTGCATACACATGTTTACGTGTGTTCGTGAGGTGTTCGTGAGTAGTGTTTATTTTCTATTCTTGTGCCATTTAAACATCGGGTAGTGACTGTGCTGTGCTGTTTATATTTATATCCTAAGACTGAAAATGCCACCTAAAAAGCTGATAATAAATCTGAGGGAAGTGCATCTGAAAGCAGTCTGTATCAGTTCATCAGAGACCCTAAGTAATGAGTAACAGACAATTATGGACGAAAGTCGTCAGATGAAGAGTGACCTTGTGACAAGAAAAGACTTAGAATCTGACACCACTGAAAAGAAAATGGAAGAAATCAACGAAGTAATTAAATTAAACAAAGAGACAATGCAGAAAGTTATCGATAAGCAAAACGATACGATCGAAAAATTGAATCGACGGATAGCACAGCTTGAATTAGAAGCAGAAGACACAAAATATTTTGCCCGTGAAGCCTATGTTTCTGCAAATCGCAACGAACAGTATTCTAGGAAAAACTCCTTAAAGCTTAAGGGTGTTCCACAGACACAGGGGAAAAATGCAATGGAAGTAGTCAATCAGGTGATTCAAAGAGAATGTGGGGTGCGAATCCTAGAAAGCGATGTCATTGCAATCCATGGAATTCCGGGTAAGCCTAATGCACCTAGACCGATTCTAGTTAAACTGAAAAACAACACCGCGAAGACTGCAGTAATGTGTAAAAGATCTATCATTAAGACCAAGACGAACGGAGAACTCTGGCTTTCATACGACGTAACCAGGCAGAATGCTATGCTTATCAAACGCCTGAAACAAACATAGCAGGATTAGTAATGCATAGTACTTCAACGGCAGTGTCTATGGTGAATTAAAGAGCAATTTACAGAGGGTTAGATTTGAGATTCTAGATAATATCGATGATAAGATAGAAGAAAGTGAAAAATGAACGGAAAATTTATTCCGGATTTCTATTTGTACTAGTATTCGTAGAGACTGTTCCGGTATCGTTTGGCTACAAATTACAACGCAGAACATTATGTGAAAGGCTTTAGGGACTTAACCAACCATTTATGAACTTAAAATGTGATTTATACGTTTCTTTTCTGTTTCTTCTTTCTTCTTCTTTCCTATACTTTCCTCTCTCTTTCTCTCCTTTCTATATCACCTTTTGAAGTACAATGACCCACGCTCTCAAAGGTAATGTTTTACTTTATAGTTAGTGATGAACTTAAAAAGTTTATCTGTTTGAATTGCAAAAATATATATCTTATAAAAATAATGAAAAAGAATCTTTTGATTAAAGCTGGAGGCCATTAACTGATTTATTTTTTTAACCATCTAGCTCCTCTCTATCTCTCTCTTTCCCTGTCCTTCTCTCTGTCTGTCTGTCTGTCTGTCTATCTGTCTGTCTGTCTGTCTCTCTCTCTCTCTTTTTGACCTTTTGTAAAAAAAGTTTTTCAAAATGCAATAAATTAAAAAAAATTCTATTTCTTTCTATCAAGATAAAGAATCTAAAAAGGGTCTTATGTGAAGATTTTAAAAATAATCATTAAACAAAAGTTAACGCTTATAATATTTTTTAGGTCAAGACGGCACAAACTTTTTTTACAATTAAATTATCATTCCAAAAATGTAGACAAAAGTGATGTAAAATGTCAGTACGATCATTGCCAATTTGAAATCTTACACATGTATTTAATTTTTAACAAGAAATTCACTAGTTGCAAAATTGAAAACTTCTACGAAGGGGCTGTTATCAACAAATAGTACAAAAACCCGGAAGTACATTGTGCAAAAACAGAAGGTAAAATATTGATATATTTTTGGACTTTATGAAAAATTTTCAGGTGTTGCAATTTAAACATTTAATTGAATTGTATGTCTGCATATATTCGAGTAGAAAATAGAGATATGATCAATTTCAAACAGAGTTATTACTCAACCAAATGTTGTTACATTTTGAATAATGCTTTTATTTTTGCATATTTCCATGAAGGATTTCCCCTTATGATTGTTGTTGGACCTTTATCAGCAGTGGCTGTCATTGGAATAGTTGTTGTGTTTACAATCTACAAATGCAAAAAATACAACGATAAAAAAAGATTTGGATCTAACTAACCTTAATGCATTTTCAGACTATCAACTGTCAATAATTTTAAAAAAATGATATTTCATCACACCTTTTCCTTTGTGGTAAAAACCAGTCAAATTACTTACAAGTTTAATTTTTTTTTATTTCCCTTTTTAGAAAAGTTGGTCAACCAGGAGGAAAAGAAAACTATTTAAACAATTTATTCTATCAAGTGAATCCAGTTGAAAAAAACCTTCCTCCAAATCAGCATGTCTTGGACAGATCTTTCAGTGTTCAGAGTTCTGTAAAGTCTTCCAAATCTGATATGGATAGAGCTGCGACTCCGTCAAGTATCGACCCACAGATATGCCTTGTGGACCTAGAAAACTGACAATCTGTAATTCTGGAATACTGGAATAGTTTTAAAAAAAAGACAGTTGGTTGCCCTGGAAGATTAACTTTTGGCGTTCATCTTCATGCAGACATTTTTTTTAATTGTATAATTATCATTTACATATACTTCATCAAATATTCGAGCCCATATACGGCTGAAATGTTGCCGACAAGGCGATAAACAAAATCAATTTATGAATCAATTATTCGAGCTTTTTATATATGTAAAAAAAATTATTTTACATACGTTTATAAATTTTCGTACAAATCCTAAAGTTTACCTGTCTACAACTATAGGTATCCTCATATATATGTTACCAAAGCATATGTTGAAGTGTTTTGGTCAATTGCAATGAGAAATACTGTAACATATTAAAATATCTACTTCAAGAACATTCCTGTTTCTTTTAAATACTTAATTGAAAACAGGTTGTTCAGTGTTTCCTAAGATCAAAGATTGTAGCATTACTCAGAATTCCGTCTGAGCCTTCGTTAGCTAAACGTTAATTTTAAGGTTCAACTTTAACGATGTAAAATTGTAACTATTAAAACAAACTTATTTTCACAGTTTAATTTTAACTGATTTTAATGTAAAGTCGTACGCATTTTTCACCCATTAGAGAACACCAAACACGCAACGAAGGAACGTATCTCGACGATATCATAAATCAATATATATTTAGACAGTTTAATTGCTAGTACATATTTCTACACTTCCTAGATAGATATGAACGACCAATATCGGGTTATTATATTTATTTGGGGTTATTTATATTGACACCCTAGATGGGAACTTGCATCTATTGATAAATTGTGCTAAGCTCTTGCAAAGTGTAGTATTATATAAATGGTGCCTGGTTTGGAGGGTAACAGTTGAAATTGACACCCCCAAGGAAAACCATTGTCAACCGACGCGTCAGCTGACGCGTCGGTTGACAATGGTTTTCCTTGGGGGTGTCAATTTCAACTGTTACCCTCCAAAACAGGCACCATTTATTTTATTATACTGAATGTTTTCTTAAATTTAAGTCAGCAAAAAAATCGTCGATCATCTTTCTGCACATGGAAGCATGTTTATCTGTCGTTTGTTGTTTTCAAGTAAGCTACATCGGACGCAAGCTTTTACTGACGTCAAGTTTATTCCAGTTCATTCAAACGCGCAACTGACGTTTTGAGAATTCTACGGTGAACCGTACGCATATAATATCGACGCATGTGGCATTACCGTTGTGTTACCGTTGCTAAGGCTGAGGGTAATAGAACGGATTGTTAACTGCGTCTAAACCAATCAGATTTTAGTATTTAACATGAAAGTATGATAATACTTATTGTTATAACCTATAAGTATGGCACACAAAACTCACAAAAAGGAGCTAAACATAGTTTCACAGTTGATAAACTAGATTTATCAACTGTAAACTATATTTTATAAACCGTAAACTATATAGTTAATAATTTAACTGTAGTTTATGAATGCTAATCTAAGTTTATCTGTCTGTAATAAAACGTTAACAAAAGATTTTGTTGATAAAAATAGATTCACGTCTGTAAACTATAATTTACGTTCGTGAACTATACTTAGGAGTTGTTAATCATAGTTTCTGAAATCGTGAAACTATATTTATCAGATCGTTAACCATAGTTAAGAGTTGTAAACTGTAACATATGATTACTTGATATGTTTATTTGATCGGGTTCGTTATACAAATTATCTATTAATAAACTTGTTGATTGAACACACGTGTTATCCCTAGCGGTTCAGGTTTCGGGCATACAGGCGGACATTACATGGTGTCAGAAGTACTAGCTGTGTCAGGGCAGTCATTCAGAACATTCCGTTTCAGTTTATTGCCGTTTCCGAGAGAAACAGCCATTCGCATTCTCCAGAACCTCGGATATACAGTATCAGGTCAGTGAATGTGAAATTTCAAGATGGCCACCGCTGCACAGTTCGACCCGCCAAATTTAGACTGGGATGCGCCAGACATGTATCAGGAATTCTGTCGCTTTAAACAGCACGTACAGTTTGTATTCAAAGGACCACTTACATCTGCTAAGGACAAAGATCGAGCAGGATGGCTGGGAATCTGGGTCGGTAAACAAGGACGTGAAGTGTACAAGACATTTGAGTGGGACTCTGGAGACGAGGACAAACCCAACAAAATTCTCGACAAATTCGAGGCATACGTTAGCCCAAGGAAAAATAAACGAGCAGCCCAATTCAAGGTGAAACAGAGAAAACAAGGTGAGAGTGAGCCATTTGATAACTTTGTTAAAGACTTGAAGCTTATCATTATGGACTGTGAATACACAAACCCCGATGATGTCCTGATAGACGCTATAATAGCAGGAGTCAGACATGTGAAGGTACAAGAAGGACTTTTGGATCAAGGTGGTGACCTTACACTCGCAAAAGCTCTGAGCATTGGTCGTCAGTATGAAAACTCACAGAAACAGCTTAAACTCATTCGAGGAAGTGAGGAACAGACAGTCACTCAACAGGTTTCACAAGTACGTGCCGTACATAAAAAGGTGTATCAGCACAAACCTCGTCACAAAACAAAGAGACACAAGAAACAGCCTTGCGTACCCAAAACCAAAAGTGAGAAGTGTAGTAGGTGTGGGCTTGACCCTACAGAAGGCCATGCAAAATCAGGTCAGTGTCCGGCAATCGGATCAACGTGCAAATATTGTCATAAGAAGGACCATTGGATAGCCGCATGCCGAAAACGTACAAGAGGAGTTAATACACTACAGGAGACAGATAGTGAAACCAGTTCTTCAGACGAAGGAGTACTTCACATATACAGTGCACAAGATGACAGTTCTGTGGCTAATGACAAGTGGGTAGTCAAAGCAACCATCAACAGTAAGCCTGTGAAATTCAGAATAGACACAGGGGCAAAGTCTTCAATTATTGTGAAATCGGTGTTCGACTCTCTTGGATCTCACGCACAGACTCGCAAGAGTACAAAAGTTCTCAAATCCTACACTAACCATAGGATCCGTCCCTTATACAGTGTTGACCTTCCAATCAAACATAAGGGAAAGCAGGTGAATGTGCAGTTTGAAATAGTAGAGTTGGAACAGGAGAACATTATCAGTGGTGATGTCGCAGAAAAACTAAATCTGATTGAAAGGATACAGAAACTGGATACCGGGATCGATAATCAACCAGAATCCAAGTTCAAAGAGTTTCCCGAGCTCATTAAAACTTCAGGAACCCTGCCTGGAGAACACAACATTGAATAGATCCAGATGCTGAAGGAGTCATTCATGCACCTCGTAGACAGCCAGCATCACTCAAACCTAGAATCATAGATAAGCTTAAAGAAATGGAACAGAATGGCTACATCACAAAAGTAAATACCCCAACTGAATGGGTCAGTTCGATGGTCGTATCTATAGGGAACGACAAGATTCGCATCTGTTTGGACCTGTCTGACCTGAACAAAGTCGTCAAACGAGCTCATCATCCAATGAAAACAGTCGAGGATATTGTTTCAAACATACCAAATGCACATGTTTTCTCCAAGCTAGACGCAAAGTCAGGATTCCTCCAAATTAAGCTGAATGAGAAATCATCATACCTAACAACCTTCAATACTCCAATAGGAAGGTACAGATGGCTTCGTCTTCCATTTGGCATTAAATCCGCTCCTGAAATCTTTCAGCATATCATGGATCAGATGCTTGAAGGGATAGAAGGTGCAGCAGCAGTGATGGATGACATACTTATCGGAGGAAGAGATGTAGAACAGCATGATCAGATATTCAGAAAAGTCGTTGATTGAGCTACACAGTATAATCTGAAGCTTATCTATGACAAATGTGAAATCAGACAGCCGCAGGTTTCATATGTAGGACACTTGATCACAGAGAATGGTGTTAGGCCAGACCCAAGCAAAGTCCGAGCTCTAGTTGACATGCCAAGGTCAAACGATAAGGAAGGAGTGAGACGCTTCCTAGGACTGATTCAGTATTTGGCCAAATTTATAGCGAACTTAAGTCAAGTGGATGCACCACTAAGAGTTCTTGTCAAAGCAGAAACACAATTCACGTGGAATCACGAGCAGGAAAACTGTTTCAGGGAACTTAAAAGACTCTGTAGTAGACAACCTGAGCTTGCATTTTACGATGTAAACAAGCCGGTGGAGATCCAATGTGACGCATCTAAGGATGGACTCGGTGCAGTTCTAATCCAAGCAGGACGCCCTGTCGCATACTCATCTCGCTCGCTCACAGACACAGAGAAGCGCTACGCGCAGATAGAAAAAGAAATGCTGTCCATTGTCCATGCAGCAACTAAAGTCCATTGTTATATATTTGGAAAAGAAACTATTGTCTACAATGACCATAAGCCACTGGAAATGATCCTCCAAAAGCCACTAGTATCCGCACCAATGAGGTTGCAGAAAATGTTGCTGAGGCTGCAGTGGTACAACCTAAAAGTCCGTTACCGCAAAGGAAAGGATATGACAGTCGCTGATCCTCTTTCCAGAGAGTACCTACCTGAAGCTGATCCGGAGATGGAGACTCTAGAAAACATCAATATGTTCGATATGTTAGACGTTACTCCAGATCGCTACTTGGACATAGCCCAACGTACCAAATTAGAATTGTCAGACCTATGTAGCATAATAGTACAAGGATGGCCAGACATCAAATCCGAAACACCCCTTAGTGTTAGAGAGTATTGGGATTCCAGAGATCTGTTATCAGTCACAGATGGCATAGTCTACAAGGGATTGAGAATCGTTATACCACCAAGTCTACAAAGCCACATGCTTAAACTGATTCATGAGTCCCATTTAGGAATTGTCAAATGCAAACAGAGGGCAAGAGAGGTCATGTATTGGCCCGCCATGAATACAGCCATTGAAGAGGAAGTCAGAAATTGTTCAAAATGTGCCACGTACCAAAACAAACAGAGTCGTGAACCACTTAAGCCAACAAATACACCCGAGATTCCTTATGGAGAAGTTGGATGTGATTTGTTTGACTTTGAACAGAAGAAGTACCTTATGATAGTGGACTATCATTCTAGATACTTTGATGCGATTGAATTGAAATCCACAACAACATCATCAGTCGTCAGTGCCATGAAAGCCACATTTAGTTGTCATGGGATTCTTATGAAATTGCGATCAGACAATGGGCCTCCATTTAATTCACGAGAATTCCATTTGTTTTGCAACCAATATGGAATACAACACACCACATCAAGTCCGCATTTTCAAAGTTCTAATGGAGAAGCAGAAAGAGCAATACAGAAAGTCAAGAAACTGTGGAGAAAGTCAGATGACAAAGATCTCAGCTTGTTGAACTATCGCACAACACCGCTGGAGTCAGTCAACCTATCACCAGCACAACTCTTAATGGGCCGTAGACCACGGAACAACTTACCAACCCGAACAGAGCTACTTAAGTCCAGAAACGCAGGACCAAATCTAAGTCAACAAATGAAAGATATCAAGGAGAAGCAGAAGTTCTATTATGATAGGAGACATGTAAAAGAGCTACCGCGCTTAGATATTGGTGATCAAGTAAGAGTTGCACCAGAAACCTCGAACACCAAGGAATGGAAACCAGCAACAGTAGTTGAACAACCCAAACAGCCGAGATCCTACATCGTTGAGTTTAACAACAATCAGAGGCTCCGACGCAACAGGAAACATCTCAGACGAACAAATCCGAATGCTAACCGTGCGCCGGAAATGGAACCAGAACCGGATTCAACTAGCGATTCCGAGATTGATACGCACGAACCTCCAAACACAGTGAACAAACATTCTTCGAAAGGTGTCGTACTCGCGGACTCACCTAAACCCGTTGTTACTTCATCTGGTCGTGTTGTAAGGAAATCGAACCGACTAGACCTCTGAATTCCTATTCATTGACATTTGTGAACTCAGTAATTAAGTTTATTGCATGGAATTGATTGCTTTAATTATTTCAGAAATTGTCTAATTGAACAGTGCTAATTAACAGAATTTCTAATTGACGAGTCAAATTAACTTTCATTTCATTTATGCATTCGAATTGAATTTGATTTCATATTGTATTAATCTTTCTAAAGAAAGGGAGATGTAACATATGATTACTTGATATGTTTATTTGATCGGGTTCGTTATACAAATTATCTATTAATAAACAACGTGTTATCCCAAGCAGTTCAGGTTTCGGGCATACAGGCGGACATTACATAAACCATAGTTACAAATCGTGAAACTGTATTTATCATCTAATATATGTTTTGCAACCGGAAGTGATTGTTTTCAGTGTTAAGTATAGATTGCGGTTCTGAAACATAGATTATCGCGTTAAGTATGGTTTACAGATCACAAAGTAAACAAGTTTACCGTTCGTAAAACAGATATCCGTTCGTTACGTGTTTGGTGTTCTCTATTACAATGTACTTTCTTCCACTTTAAAGATATTTTTGGTGTACCACGACATATTTTAGCAGTAAATTTCATAGAAATATCAACCTCTGAAGCATGCATCATTCTAGACATCCTTGGGTATCCCAAAGGTGCACAGAATCTCCATTTCAAAATCAGAAACAATGTTCTGCTTAATGTTTGGCTAATAATCTATTTATTTTCAATCGTTTTGTGAATAATCTTTTAACAGTTATTCTACTAGAAGAAAGAAACAAAATCTTCATTCGTGTTAAATAGCTTTCATCCTGTATTATCATTCCAAGTTATATTTTTTTCTTTGTATAAAAAACAATATACCATTTGTATCAATTTTATTAATTAGATTCCATTTAAAATATAAAAATAAGAAGCATACACTGTTAATATGTTTTATTTTTATGATTCCAGAGTAGTATAAGGTAGAGGGTTATCGGAGCAGAGAAAGAAAAAGAAATATTGAAGAGTATTTGATATTCCATTATAAGAGGAAAAAACATGTGTTTTTCCCTTTCGAACAAATAATTATACCTGAGACTTTTAACATGATATATGACAAAAATCGTTGCTCGTCATCCTGCCGGGTGTGAACAAAGTAAATAATAGTAAGGTACATCCATTAAATATTATTGTGAAAAGCAGTACATTTTCTTCTATTCGAAAGTATCAATAGATTTAAGAATAATGGAATTACTGTTTTACATTTTTTGTTAGAGAAGCGAATCCAAAGAGGTTGTCATGATTCCTGCTAATAACTATCATGAGACAGTAATACCCGCACTAAGGTGTTTGCCTCTAAATGTGTACACACTCCTACATATTGGGCTTTCCAAGGGAAAAGTCAAAATAATTCTATAATTTGTACACTGAACTTTTTAAATTTACTTATACCCCCAAAAGGACAGGAGGAATTCTTAGTATTCCCCCCCCCCCGGACACCACAAACACGCGGCACGTACGTTTTTTTTAAATAGGCTAGATGGAAAAGTTATGTTAAAACATCGTTTGTTATGAATTGATTTAAAATTTGTTGTTGTACTATACATGTTTACATGTAAACACCTTTTGGAAAATTTCTACATCACATTGGGTTGCGTCACCTTTAATCATATTTTTAGATTAAGCACCACTCGGCACACCTCGGCCGATTCCCACTTCACCTGATAAGGCGATTGAATCAGCCAAGGTTTGCCGAATTAGCGCATGGTGCAGTTTGGTGTGTATTGAAATAATTCATTTTGTGTTTTAATTGGATTATATTTCATGAAGTTGACAGGACCTATGACAGTCGGTAAGTAAAAGATTAAGTATAGATCGGAGTAAAATAAACCGAAATGCAAATGATTAGGTTAAAGTACAAAAAATGTCAAAGATCATCGCATGCCACAGTAGACGAATTTCACATTGTGAAGTTATCTCCCGATGTCGATGTGACATTCATCAGACGATCAGTTACTGGTGTAGATCCAGATTTTTTTCGGGAGGGGGGTTTACATCTCCGTAAAAAAAAAATCCAACACAGAATTTCCAGACAAGCAAAGAAAAAATATGAAAACAAATCAACAAAGTAAAAACAATGATAGCGGGGTCGTGGGGTCAATGTTTTCTAGGGGGGGGGGAGGATGTCCAAAATCATTTTTTATTTGCTTCAGTATACAGTCTTATTCAAATATTAAAACAAATTCCAAGAGGGGATCCAATCTCTCAGCCACTCCCTGTCCCTGAAGTTACAATCGATCTTGTGACTTCAAAATAGTATATTTTTTTTCCATTTGACTTTATACATATTTTGTTTCTAGTGTTTATATTATGTCTGTCTGTTTGTCAGCAGAAACTTTAAGCTTGCCCATAAGTTTTAAGTGGAATGGGCTTCCACATTTCATAGGTTAATTTCTTGTGACAAGACCTTTTATTTGGGTACCACCAATTTTGAACTCTTGATCTCTTGACCTCTACCTTTGATTTGAACTCATGTTTACAAGAAAAATACCAAACTTTAAACTTGGCCTAAATTTTGATCAGTAGGTGCTAGGACTTTTATGCTTAACATGTCTATTCATTGTAAACTTTCAACAGGTATAAATATGTTTGACCTTGACCATAGAGTTTGACCCACTTAAAAAAAAATTACCTTGGCAATTAACTTTAGAACAGGAAGCAATAGGGATTTCTTATTTCACATGTGTATTCCTTGTGACAAGACTTTCTTTAAATACCAACAATTTTAACCCTTTGACTTTGACCTTTGAGTTTGACATACATTTTAGAAACTTCAACCTTCACCATAGGCTGCCAAACGGGGGCATCAGTGTTTCACAAACACATTTTGGCTTGATTATTTTTAAGTTATGGTGTCCCCATTAGCTGCAGATCTGTAGCTTTCCGAAAAAATATATATTGATAGACCGGAGAGCTACAGAGCCACCCATTGAAAAAAACTGTATATTTATTGCACACAAAAAAATGCGCTCGGTTCTCGATTTATTTCTCCATGTTTTTTATGCTGTAATCTCAAAATATTACTAACCGTGTGTTCCTAACATATTCTTTGACTCTTTCCACAACAAAACATTTCTCATAATTGTTGTTAATAGTCCTCCTGGCCCTAATATTGCAATCATAGGACATTTCGCTTATTTATTTATATATGGTTTCAAAGATAATTCGGTCCAATATGCTTGGTTCAGATGTCAACTACGAGAGAACTTGATAGAGGAGAGAGTAATATTTTGAAATATTTCATTTTTGCAATTGAGGTAAGAATTTGGAAAAATTAATCAAGAATCGAGCGCACTTTTTTGTGCGCAATAATACACTCAGTTGTTTCAATGGGTGGCACTGTAGCTCTCCGGTCTATCAATAATTTTTTTCGGAGAGCTACAGATCTGCAGCTTTGTCTCCATATGAGGGGAAAATTCCCGAGAGAGATGTTTTCACAATGAACAAACAAATTACTAAAAAATATCAAACATGGACATGTTTGTCATATCTCTTGTTCTCCCTTGAATTAGAAATGATGATATAAATATTTTAAAAATAATCGATATAAGAGTTGAGAAGGTTGTGCATCTTAAAATTGACTAAGTTCTGTGGTTGAATTAGCTATAAAAGTTTACTAGTTTTATTTTGCTACTCTAAACACCTTGATTAACTATTTTCAATCATACTGTTTTCTGAAACGTTCAATTTTTTTTAACAATGGATATATTTCATACATTTTCAGCGTCTAAAAAAATTGCATGAATAAAACGCTATTCAAATACTGTAACCATGGTAACCCTTTCAAAATACTCATTTGAGCTTTTCTTGTTTCCTTTACGTTTGCCGTCCATCTGTTTATCTGGAAATTTTTACATTTTGAACTTCTTCTCTAGAACCACTGGGCCAAATTTAACCAATTCACTTAGAAATATGTACATTTGTATGTCAGTCTGTCCATTTGTCTCAATAAATTTAATCTTGGTCATCACGGTCATATCTATTGAATGAGAAGAGACAAGGCATTCATATTAACCATATGTATTTGTATTTACCTGTGACAGTGGCATGGTTTTTTTTACCCGTGACCTTGAAGTTTGACCTACTTGCAAAACAATTACATGTTTTTAATTCATCATTTTGAAAGAGAAAAGTTAGGGCATTGATATTATACATGCATGTATATTATTACATGTGATAAGACCTTATCCAAGTCCAAATAAATAATGACTTTTGACTCTGTGACATTGACCTTGAAGCTTAACCTACTTTTCAAAAATGTAGCATTTGCGTATAACTTTTGATTGAGAAGAGATATGACTTTCACAATTGACATGTACATTAATTACTCAATACATTAGAATTCAAGATTTTCCAAGCATGCGATGATTTTTTTTACCCCTTGACGTTGATGTTTTTCCTAATTTTCAAAATATTCAACTCTCCTTAAAGATGATTATGCTACTGTGTAGAATATAGGAGGAGTTCAGGAAAGATGGGGCTTTTTGCATAAAAAACGCCATTTTCAACCCCCATTTGACCTCCCGGGACAAAATCAAAATTCCAAAACCTAACTGCACATCTACATGGCACCACCAACTATCTCCCAAAAGATGATTAGGCTACTATGTAAAATGTAGGAGGAGTTCAGGGAAGATGGGGCTTTTTGCATAAAAAAACCCCTCATTTTTCGACCCCCATTTGACCCCCTGGGGCAAATTCAAAATTTCGAAACCGTACTGTACATATACATGACACCAACAACAATCTCCTAAAAGATGATTTGGCTACTGACAAATATGTAGGAGGATTCAGGGAAGACGGGCTTTATGCATAAAAAACCCCTCATTTTTCGACCCCCATTTGACCCCCCGGGGCAAAATCAAAATTTCGAAACCTTACTGCACATCTACATGACACTCCCAACCATCTTTCAAAAGATGATTAGGTTACTGTGTGAAATGTAGGAGGAGTTCAGGTAAGACGGGGTTTTTTGCATAAAAACGTCATTTTTCGACCCCAATTTGAACCCCCCGGGGAAAATCAAAATTCCAAAACCTACTGCACATCTACAGGACAGCCCCAATCATCTCCTAAAAGATGATTCGGCTACTGACTTAAATGTAGAAGGAGTTCAGGGAAGACGGAGCTTTTGCATAAAACACTCTTTTTTCAACCCCCATTTGACCCCCCGGGGCAAAATCAAAATACCTAAACTTTACTGCACATCTACATGACACCACCAACCATCTCCCAAAAGATGATTAGGCTACTATGTAAAATGTAGGAGGAATTGAGGGAAGAAAAGTGTGACAGACGGACGGACGGATGGACGGACATGAGTAACAACAATATACCTGAACTTTCTTTAGACCTTTCTTTAGAACTTTCTTACTGAGATATTTTCACAATCCATACACAAGCTCTCTCTGTCTCTCTCTCTCTCTCTCTCTCTCTCTCTCTCTCTCTCTTACACACACCCTCTCTCACTCACCCTTACACACACACTCCCACGCATGAACCCATTCATACACAATAATATTAACTTGTACAAGACAACCTAAATTATTTTGGTTTATTTTATTGATCCATAATAAAATGAGAACACAAGAATCAATTTACCTATTGTGATCTCCTTAGAAACTTTAGATTTACGTGGATGTTGCTATTAGATATAAGCGAAGGTACAAAAAGTTTAAATGTTTGGAGGTACAGTTAATAAAGTTGAAAATGTAAACTGTATTCAGAAATTCATTTAAGCATACAAATTTTGAGCAAAACAACACAGACCACTATTATATCATAGGTCGAGTTCAGGTGACATGGAAGGTATAATCATCTCATATTGATCTGTCCAGGTCTTCCGTGTGATCCTTATCATGAATGAGTAGATAAAAAAAATCTGCTCACACTTCAGGCGTTCAAGGAAAAGGGCATTCGGATATCTGTGGAAACGGTTGTCATCATTCTACTAATTCATAGACTGTATTTGACCACCAGATAATTACATCGATCAGAGAATTTGAGAAATATCAACCTAAAAGGAGATTCCAAATATCCTTCTTCCATCAACCGCACTCATATGTCAATATCTTGCCTCGTTTTAGATATTTTGCGTACAAAGAGCACATTCTTGGGAGGAATTTTGCCAACAGGTTCGATTCCGCTTTGGTTAAGGTCAATAGCTCATACATGCTTTATAAATCTCTTACTCAAATTGCTATCCTTTTCCAATCTGTCTGTTAGATGAAGTGGCTGTGATGGGTCTACGGGTGCTCTTTGTTTTGCTAGTGGACGGTAAATTATTCAATTCCTTTGACACCCTTTTCTTCATTCTTAAAGCCTGCTCAGACAAATGAGTACTTTCTTTTGTTTTACTCGCTGTGTTTTGATTAAGTAGCGCTTGAGAATTTTTTATCGACTCCCCTCTTGTGCCTCTCCCTATGCTATTTATCTTATCTTGTTTAAATGAGGTGTGATTATGAGAAAAATTTGATTTCTTTTGCTGTGATGGTATATCCGTAAAAGGTACTCTCTGTGTACTCTTTAGCTTCATTCTCGATGTACTGTTGTGAATTATATTTTGTTTCAACGATTCTTTTGGAATATTTGAGTACGTTTTTGGTATCAGTTCAGGCGAACGCTGAACTCCTGTATTATCTTTACTCACTAAAGATTGATTTAGAATGTTATTTGACATCTTTGTTAGTTTTCTCCGTATTTGATTTGTCACTTGTTGAATGTTCTTTGATTTGCTTTTGTTAACAATATTGTGTTCTAGTACGGATGGTGTCGTTGACGCTGGTTCTGTTTTTGGTATCTCTTTAGCTCTAAACTTGAATGTTGCATCCTTCCAAAGGAAGCGTTCTTCATTTAATATAGCAGCCAATCTTCTGTTAGGTTCCTTGAAAAATTCAATTAATATGTCCCATGTTTCTTTCAACATGGATCCCTGTTCAATCTTACTTTTAGTCTCGTATTTGTGTGGCATCTTAACAATACTCTCAATAACGTCGGAATAAATATCTCCTATAAAAAATACAAAATACAAATGATGATGCAAATATGAATTTCCGTAATCATATTTAGAAGAACATTTTCTTAGAAATATACTTTTTGCATTTTTACAGACTGATAAATAAACATTCATTTTTAATTTTAGTAATATTTTGAAGCACACAGATACCAGCATAGAAGCTCAGTTAAAAATTATAATATCTTTCAAGATTGCAAAATGATAAATATAAATACATGTATTACTATTTGGAATATACTTTACTTACCAACACCAAGAAACGTAAACAATTGAAGAAGACTGTTTTTCGTATCATTTTGGTAATCTTCAGTTCTTAACACTAGAAATTGTTCTCTTGGAAACACATCTAGCCACTCTTGTAGATGGATATAGTACAAACTAGCGGATAATGGAAGCTGAAAATGTGTGCAAAGGACAAGGTAACACTAAACACTGATAAAAAAAAAAGCTCATTTCAAAGCGATTTTTAAAAATATGGAATAAGGCAAACCACTTATAATTACAGTTTGTTTTACGTTAGGTAAGATCGTTTATTTTAGTGTACATACATGTAAACTGTGTTCTTTATTTAATACATTCACAAAATACATGTTTCATAGACTCTAATAGATAAGTATGGCACGCCAAATTCACAAAAATGAGATAAACCTAGTTTCACAATTGATAAACTATGTTTATCGACTGTAAACTATAGTTTACAAACCGTAAACTATAGTTAACGATTCGTTAAGTATAGTTTTCATCTGTAAAACTATATTTAACGGTTGTTAACTATAGTTTACGAATGATAATCTATGTTTATCAGTCTGTAATAAGCGTTAACAATAGATTTGTTGATAAACATAGATTCACGTTTGTAAACTATAGTTTACAATCGTAAACTATAGTTAAGAGTTGTTAATCATAGTTTCACGAATCGTGAAACTATATTTATCAGATCGTTAACTATAGTTAACGGTTTATAAACTATAGTTTACAAATCGTGAAACTGTATTTATCAGATAATCTATGTTTTGCAATCGAAAATGATTGTTTTCGGTGTTAAGTATAGTTTACGGTTGTGAAACATAGATTATCGCGTTAACTATGGTTTACAGATGTGAAATATAGATTAACGTTGTTAACTATAGTTTACAGTTCGTAAACTATAGTTTACAACCGATAAACCTAGTTTATCGATTGTGAAACTATGATTATCTCATTTTTGTGAATTTGGCGTGCCATAGATAAGAGACTATTCTCAAACAAATAAAGACCAATATACATTAAATCTACAACAGATTTATTGTTTATGGTGAAAGATTACAATTTATTAATCTGATCATCTTTCAAACTTAAAGCATGGCATGTTACACTGTTTTAGAAAAAGGTCGTCATTACGTCTTACTTTGTTATAAAAAAAATAGAAATAAAAATTGAGAAATATTCCGTAATGATCATTTTGATTTCACTTCACTCACTTTCATATCCTTAGTTAAATCAGATTTGTATAAACAAGTCTTCAGACTGTTATTAGACAAACATGATCTAAGGAGTTCTGTTCCGTTCAGGACTGCATTGTGAAATTCTTTTGGTGTCTCACCATAATGCCCATGCAGATAATGACTGTAAAGTCTGAAAATTTTACAGATGCTTAAAAAGTGAATAATTTTCTCATTTACAAACACAAACTGAAGTTCTTTGTTTAATCTATGGAGAAGCAAGAACGTAATTTGGAAAAAGAAAACTTAACAATAATAGAAAAAGCACATCTAAATTTTTTCCTCAGGCATACAATATGTGAAATCTAACCAAGGGTGTATAATTTGCAGAGAGGTGGACGTATCCATACGATTTGGGAATTGTTTTATGTGTAAGGTGCAGTTGGAGGCATTAGCCTTTCCTTTGAACCAATTTCCTTTGCACAATAATGTTTTATGCGAAATGTCAAAAAAAAAAGCTCAGTAGCCGGAATGCGAAAAACTGAAAGAAAGAATGAACAGCTTGACAAACGGACAACTAGTGATCAGAAAAGTTTACTTGAGCTTTCAGCCAAGAGGGGCTAAAAAGTATTAGAATTTGATTGCAATAAATACGGGATGATAAGGTGAATAATCATCTATACGCATTTAATATTGTTAATGATCAAGGAAACTTTGATAGAGTTGTATTGTTTACTAGTTCTAATGCAGTAGGAAAAATCTAAAATGTAAGGATTACCGAAAAAATTATCCCTTTACCTAAATTTAAATTTAGTTTATAACTTTTCAAAATAGGGTTTTCAGTTGGCTCTAAATAATGTACCTTTCTGCTGGTTCCCGAAGCAGTAATATCAGTTTAATGTTTGGCTGTACGTGCCTCACAAAATGGGGTGTCAGGAATTTCGGCTCATTTGAATTAGGATCATTCTGGGGGATCTCCCGCCAGTGGTTGTGGTCCCAAAAATCCATAGGATCAGAATGACCTACATAGAAATTCTGTTTAATTGTGAATGGAAATTTTAAAAAAAAATGATACAGTATATATATGATTACTCCTCAAAGGCACTTGATACAATTTTGGTTGATATTAGAAATCTAAGTTTGCTATACCTCCGATTTGCAATCTTTCATTGGCTTTCTGAGATTGCTTATTGTTTGTTATATTCATCTTCTAAACATTTTTCATGAAATCAAAAATAGAAAATAGTTTTTCTTATAAACTGAGCATTTCTTTCCCTAAAATTATGATTTAGATAAATAGTAGTCTTCCTAACGGTTTTAAAGTTTGAATGATTTCTTTTAATTTTGCAAGGCACATAAAATGGATGAAAGTTTCTCTTGATTAACATGAAAGAAGAAAGTACGGTATGAACAAAAATCCGCCCAGTCCCAAAATCTTATTAAATTGTTCTAGAAACATGTCGAGAGTGACCACTTCCTATGTCATTTTAATTTTTGTTATTATCTCAAACCATTTCTTCAAGAGAGTCAGACCTCTTCAAATATAGGTAGTTTTCGTAAGAAAATAACGCTATGATGTTATGACGTCGTCAACTTGGCGTTATCGAATTTCAACGTTTTAACGTTTCAAATTTTTAATCCCGATACAGCGCCAAAAAAGAAAATAATTTTGAAGTGAAAAAAAAAATTATAGCTTACTCATCTGTTCCATTTATGAACTACTCTTAAAATGTGGAGCGAGTTCGCTGAATATAAAAATTAATTTTCTTTACTGGAAATATTGTTGGTCATTGATTTTGCTACTTTTTGCGAGAAAACGATTCATCAAGAAAGTCAATGGAACATTTATAGCTTGAATTAGTCTACAATTCCAATTTTTTTTT
>PRKT01000180.1:777063-797490 GCA_003671525.1 Saccostrea glomerata | reverse complement strand
CCCCCCCCCCCCCCGGAAAAATATCCTGGATCCGCACTTTTGCAGAGGGATAATTATCTCACTTTTAAATAAAGTTTGTTATTACGTATGTTGACAGTATACTTAAAAAGCCTCACTTTCAGTATAGAAACCTTATATAAATTAATTTCACATTTCAATGCTTACTGTAAACAGAAGATGATTTGAAATTATGAAATGCATCTTTATAAATTTCTACAGTTTAAATATAATTTATCGCTTAGAACTTACAATTAAATAATTTACGAACTCCTAACATGAAGAAAAGCATCCTAATATTCATTTACACAAATGTGAATAAGAAACTAAATAATCCAAAATATATAAACTGTACATGGATTGACTTACCTAGAAGATTATTATATAATACCAGCCCTTAACTTCTCACCATTATAAATTAAATGATTAGCAGTGCGAAGAAAACTGAACGCAATAAATAGGAAAACATTGTCCATCAAGAGCATAACTCGCATGGCTTGACTTATCCTGACCCATTCAATCATTGTTCATTCAAAAGGCATGCATCTTAAAAGAACACTTCACGAGAGTTTGACCCAACATCACAGATAAACTATTCATACACCGAGGCGTTAAAGAAGTGGGTACGATTTTGGCTTCATTGTACCCCCCGAATTAAAGGTTTTTAGAAACTTCTGTAGTTTGATTCAATCTGAGTTGAGTAAATGAATGTGATACTTCATAAAACAATATACATGTATGGCATAAAGAAGGACCATTATGTAAATGTGACATTAATAAATTGTTGTATTTCTGAGATTTAAGCAGAAAAATTAAAAAAAAAAAAAACTCATATCAGGGGATTATTTTCTTTTAGAAAATAGTGCCCGAAGCCGTCGCCCAAATAATTGTATAAACTAGCGTCCCTTGTCACAGTAGGTGCTTAGGTACGGAAAAGATTCCCCACTACTCAATGGACGGGACAGTAAGTGTCGAGCAGAGGTATAAATTTGCAGCCCTATATCCGCAAGAATTTCAGTCTCGATTTGACTTCTTTTATTACTCGATAAACAGAAAATTAATACAGTCAATGAATATAAATCAATATTGTGCAAGAAATTTTCATGCCAATAGCTGCACAGAACTTTATTTGTTAGGCGATTCTCGAGAACGGATACAGAATGCTCTAGTAAAAATCACGATTAATTTTTCTTAATAAAGAATTCTTCGCTGTCATATTGCCAGCATAATCATTTTCTAATTAGTTTATTATAAAGTACGTTATGAAAATACACATATACATACGAGGGTTGTTCGAAAAGTTCGTGGACAACTGTCATATCTTTTTTATTTGACGTCATATGTCAACCAAATGTGGTAGAAATATTCTAACAAAATATCCAAATGATTTGTATTAATTTTTTTCAAAATGTTACGATTTATTCAAAACTTATTCAGATTTAAGAAATGCAAAAATCGCATTGCGGAGCAGGTCAACATTTAGTAAATTATAGACAATTCACTAAATAAATTCTGTAGTCATATTCTCTGTAAAATGGAACAAAAACGAAAAACGACATAGAAATTCAAATTAATAATACATATATCGATTCGTATACCAAATTATAGCTTAATAAATTCCCTTGCTGAAAAGAAATGAACTTGAGAAGATAGGTAGTCCTTATTGAAAACGACAAAAAAGTGACGTTTTAGAACGTCACGGAGCAGCAGATAACGATGCAATTTGTGTTTTACACAGGAAAATTCCTGAATAATCTCTAAAAATGTTTGAGGAATCAAGAAAATATGTCACAAGCGAGTTGTGCCTGTGTGTACACATAGTGCAGGCAGTATTTGACTGACAGAGACTCTGTATCGGATGAGGATAATCTGCGATGATATGGTTTAACTGTAAAAATCCTAACCAAAACTTTAAAAAGTTGGAACGTCAAGGAAAGACATAGGCGCTTCAAAGTTGCTTATCCTGTGAAAGCAGAGTTAAGTAACAAAAGAAATTAAAACCTTAACAAAGGAAATTATACAACGAGAGCAATTCTTAAAACATAAATGTTAAGTATTAGAAAAAGAATTTAAGGAAGGAACATTGGATTATACTGTATGAAACATATAGGGATAGTATTTTTTAGAAATTTTTGACGCTATGTTTTGACATAACAGTGCCTTTAAGTGTGCTCCGCGGGTACAAAACATGTTGATTTTAAATTGAAGTAAATTAATTTCTGTTAAATCGAATAAAATAAAACTTCACACATAACAAAAACAAATATTTTCTTACATATTATAATGTGCTTATTTTAAATTTCTAGTGGGTAGTATAACGAAGATTGACATCGTCTACGAACTTTTCGAACAACCCTCGTATAATATTGTCAGTAAATAATTTTCCAAAGATCAACGAGGTATTTTTTAATTGTGTTACCTTTTAATAAGCTTTATAATACTTTATAATACGTTTTACGTGCTCTTAAATGCTGAAACTAATTAATAATTAAGTTAACATGAACAAGTACCCGAAGAACAAATCGAGGAGTAAGGAGTTGATAAGAGACGGGTTTGAATCAAACTATGGGACCTGGATATCTTTCTTTCGGATGAGACCGTATGAACCGAGGTTCTAATGTCGCAGTAGATGCCAGATTTCTCACTGATCAATGGACATACGTGACGTGTATAGGACTACAAAATGTAGGTTTGCAACTCTCCGCCAGCAAATGGTGGCGTTCCTATGAAGAGGATGCTTGTGTTAAGTGTAGATGTATTTCTTACAAATGCCAATTGAGCTATTTTAGAATGCAGTAAAACTGGTGGGATCAACCATCGGACACCGTATACTGAGGAAATTTGTGCATAAATCTTCTTCAAAAATATAACGATGGGAAAGGAGGACTTTTTAAACTAATTTGTAAACCACCTTCCAAGCAAATTAAGTAATTTTGATGAAGAGAAGGCTAAAAGCTGCAAATAGATAACGTTTTTAAAAACCCGGAAAAAAATTCTTTTAAAAACCATTAGTGATAAACATGTAGGCATTTAGATAACATGGATTCATTTGTGCGCAAATACACATTTTATCTAGAATAATTTTTCTTTCAATTTATTCTCAATTTAACGTAATATTCATCATGTTCATGGTGTTACTCGTTAATAAATTACACAAAACAAGTGCTTCTTTACAGATTAACATATATATTGCCATCGCCTGCTTTAACCAATGAAAGCAATTACATTTCTTAATAATTTATTTCATTTTCTTTTCTTCTTTCTATTTCGACAAATATATATTATTATAATAGTAACTTGATCCGATGAGTCGTATCACGTCGAGTTGACAGGCGCGGATCATCAGATCTAACGAAACGCTAAGCGTCGAGTTTGATCTGATGATCCGTGTCTGTCAACGAGACGTGATACGGCTCTTCGGAACAAGTTACTGTTATGATGATAAATTTATTATATACCCCCTCATAACTAGCAAAGTATAGCAAAAGGAAACTTTAGAGATCAATTGCATAACATTTATCCATAAAACAAAGCATAATAACAAGGGACTTTTTAACGCGCAAGAAAAATAACGTCATATTTCTGCGTACTACGTCATCAATTTAAGAAAGTGGTGATATGGATTCAGAAAACCACAGTGTGGTGATCCGGAAAGTCGGATCATGATGTCACGTGATTGCATAAAATCAACAGTAAAATTGAGTGATACACATGTATATAGGAACGTCATTTATTGTTTTTTCATTGTTAATATAAAGGAGAACATTTTTTCCGTAAAAAATCAATTTTATTGGAAGTAGGAAGATGAAATTATTTTTTATAAAAGACACCATCAGAAAATTCTTTTTTAAAATCTTATGATGATCTTTTAATTTAAAAGATGTCTCCCTAATTTTGAAATCTTAGAAGAGACAAAATACACATGTATATAATTAAAATATAATTAATGAGTAGCAGGATTAAACAATGTTATTTTAAATGTGATTAGTTAGTAGTAAGACAACTAGAGAATAAAGTCGTTAAACTTAAACCATAAAAAACTCTCTAGAAAATAATCAGCTAGATTTTGTGATGAAAAATATTGAAATTTGTTATGTTTAAAATCCCTCCAATAGGCATTGGCACATTTAAAGTAAATACATATATGCTTAAAGTAGTCTCGTTTTTCACTACGAAATTGTATAAAAAAAAATCCAAAAATACTTTTACAATGAGGAAACGATAAAGCAAAACAGGGAACCAGTATTTCTCCTATGATCTTCTTAACCCTGCTTATTGTATAAAAAAGAACCATGCATTAAATAACATATCCGCTTCAATAACAAAATAAACCACACGACCTAGTTACAAAGTGCACCTGCTTCAGCTTACCTTGGTTATAAATTACAAACTAGGTATCAATTTGAGCTGTAAGTAATAGATAATATCGCTACGTTTTTAAACAATTTTATAACGACCAGAAAGATCTTTAGAAAAAAAAACATGCAAGTAATATTAAATAAATGTGTGCATTTAGTCGAACATCCGCATTGCGTGTCAAAATTTTTAGTAAATTATGTTCCATTGAAATAGTGTATAAACTGGATGCTCTAATAAAATAGAATAAATGAATTATTTCCCTTCAATATAACACTAGTTTCCTAGTACCTGGGTAGCACAAAAGTCAGGAAAATATTCTTCATTTTAAAAAAAAAAAATATAGGCGTTCATCAATTTTATCACATTTAGCATAAAACAGAGAGGTAGGCATCATAATTTTTTCCAATAATGAATTCATTACCTTAAATTAAAGCTTGTAATAAAAGTAAGTTAGGATTGAAAGAAGAGAGATTTTAAGAACGTTGTTTTTTGATGAATGAAAAGTGAAGAATATTGGCCAAAATTCAACCTTGAAATGCCAACTTTCGACAACTGCTTAGTCCATACTTAAAAATTACAAATTCAAAGATCTTATTCTGCAACCGCAGCTCGCCTAATAGATCTTGAAGAGGTGAAAAGCTATTGCAAACAATGGAGTTCAGGAAAGCCGATTTTTTTCCGAAGCATCTACATTCGAATCATATTAGAAAAAAAGCACGTGACTCCTACCAAAGTGGAACAGTTAAAGTGACTAGGCTTTTGTAATCATTTTTGACACCCATTGGCCTATATAGACTGGTATCTCTTCAAGCTGTTCTGCTTTTGCATTTTTGTAAATCTGAAAGTCTTTCACAGAATTTTCTAGTTTCATTATTTTCAAAACCAAAACCAAAATAGAAATTTTCAAGATAAAATACATTGAATCCTCTTTTATGTTTGAAGGCGACTTGTAAAAAAAGTATATAAAAATTATACAGTTCAAACTTATTGCATCCAAACATTTTTGCCGAATAACAATAAGAATGATGAGCTGTAAAAAAAATCATATCAAACATTTGCCAAACTAGTAGCATTAAAGAAAGGTAAATACAACTGTGTATGATTTTTCCATCTCTTAAGAATGGATAAAATCTTAAATACATAAACAAGCCATAATATATGCCATTGTCAGAAAAGCAAAGCAGAGGACGACCAAGTCAGTAGAAAAAGAGATGAAAAATTAGTGATTAGATTTGGACTATTGTACAACGTTTGACTGTTGAAAGAGGAAGGAGGAGCACAATGACACAGAGTTACAAAGATGTTAGGTAAGTACATCCCATTAAATTACATTCACTGGTATAAAGAGTACGTTGTATGTAAGATGTATATGTAAGAGAGGAGTTGTGGAAAAGAGATGGGTACCCCAAAGCGTAGCAGGCAGACGGTCGTACAGACTACGGGCATCCCTATCACTATACACTATCACACTTTTTAAGCGGGGGTAAATAAAATGTTTTTCTGGCCTCATGCCACAAACAGTTTGTGGCATATTGTCATATTGTCTTATGAAACCATAGGAAAATCATATATGCAATTAACAATTATAAGATCATTACTTTTCCAATCAATTGATAGACCTTTGTTTTTATACTTAAGTTAACTACGATGTATTCCGATGTATTTTATTCATAAACACTGTACATAACCATCATGGCGGGTATGACCAGTCGACACGCGCTGCTTTCTTTCCCTGGACACTTGATTCCACCTGGAGTATCCTAGGGTCTGATTTATGTCCTGTTCACAATTTTGTTATGTTTGAAGAAGAATGTTTGGAGAATAATTTGTTTGTATGTTGTATAATGTCCCTCTCAAGAATTTTTTTACTCACATGGAAACACCACCACTTGCCGGCTTAGGGCTATTGAGCAGTGAGGGATCTTTTACTTTTCAGCACCTACTGCGACACGAGACCTCGGTATATACGGTCTCATCTGAAGGACCGGTCTCCATTTCATTTTAGAAAAAAATCATACGTGTGTTTTAAATAAAAAGAAGAAGTCATATCAAAATGTCAACTTTGACATAAATCTATATTAATAAAGCAATAGACCAATGCACACTTTGCAAAAGTTGTTTCCCTTTGTGGGGTCAACCAAAGGGTCAAAAGGAAAAAAAAACGTAATTTCTCCTCTTTATGCTACCAAATACTTGGGCATGCTGTGATAAATCCATTGTGTTTAATTTTTTTTCTTTCATTGTGTTGGTAGCTCCATCTAAGGGCAATCAGTACACAAAAAACAACGCTTTCTTAAAGTCAAATGACGAAGTTACAAACCTGAAAACTACAAAGGCTACTGTGTGGATTGTATGGATTTATCCCCTAAGATGGCGGCCAAGGGACATAACTTTTGAAAAGTGTGGATTCAACTATAGAAAGTGATAGATACGTATAGGGCCATTCAAAAATACGTAGACATCGTTCCTCATCGTCATATAATATTAATAATATTATAGATCAACTCATCTCCGTTAATAAAATATTTAATTTGTCGAACTATGGAGTTTCATTCCATTTGATTAAATAGAACTCATGTTAGCCAAAATTCACAAAAAATGTGTTTTGTTACCACGCAGCAGGGTTAACCGACATTGTAATGTCGATAACAACGAAGAGAGAGTTTCTCAAATTACCCTGCTTTTTAATTTCAAACACGGCTCGTAGCGTCTTCTCCATTCATAAAAACGTATCCATACCACTTAGTATATAGTTTCCTAGCAATTGTGCAAATAGCTTGGACTCGATTGTGTGTGTTTTCAAATTCTTTACCGCGTTGCTTTATTAGTTCTGCAACAGTGAAGCGCACACAACATTTTCTGACGTTCTAAGTTTTTTCGACAAGATTTTTAACTATAACATGTTTCTTTGCAATCCATTCGTCGTCCGATTTATTACACTAGCTACCACCACTCAAAAATAGAATTTAGAGATCAATTGTATAATATTTATTTATAAAACAAAGCATAAAAACAAGGGACTCTTTAACGCACAAGAAAAATAACGTCATGTTTTTGCGTACTACGTCATCAGTTTCAGAGAGTGGTGATATGGATTCAGAAAACCACAGTGTGGTGATCCGGAAAGTCGGATCAGGACGTCACGTGATTGCGTTAAATCTACAGTAAAACTGAGTGATACACTTTAGGTATATAATATCTGATAGCATCTTAAGTAATACAGCAAGATTTATTTTAAACATGTAATTTTATTTCAGCTCCATTTATTAGAGGTATGGCTATAGATACTATAAAGTGAAAATTAGTATATTACTCAATTTTGACGTTGCTCCGTGACCCCATTGTTGCTGTTCTAAATCTTTGATAATTTTTATAAATATGATGATTTATATACATGTATTCCACTTTTTAAAAACTCAAATTATTCAAATTTTTAATAAATTATGTGTATCAAGTTTGGATATGATATGACGTTAAATAAAAAAGTTAGGACAAAAGTCTACGAACTGCTTGAAGGTAAAAAATACCTGTAGAATTTGAATAGGGAATTAATTATCTATCATGTAATTGACAAACAATATCGGCATTCACTCTCCTAATAGAAGCAAATGAAATATGTTTAAAATTCAAAATATAAAGTTCCGTCACAATTAATAATTGAATTAAAAGAATTCTTTGAAAAGACTTAATTCGCTTTTCTTTGCTTCGCAAATTATTGAAAACAATTTCAATCCAAATCAAATCTTTTTATGCCCATCGCATGCTATTAAAAAAACTTAATTGTTCACTTCTTTCCGACATCTTATAAAAAAGAAATTGATATTTCTTTAATTTTGTTTAAACGATTTGTATCTCCTTTAATTGCTAACGAGAACAAAGACCTCGGGACTCTCGTCAACAATACCTCTCCGTGCTAAAAAAATTCTTGTGCAATGCAAGTTATGAAGAATGTTCGGAAAGTCATTTTCTGACCAACGTTATATACACTGTATGTTTATAATTATAACACTTCAAGTAATGTGTGCTACAATGCATATATAATATACCCAAGAATGTCTCATTCTTGCAATACAATTTCTTTTATACAAAGTACATGTATCAATGGTGTCCAAGATTTGCATTAGTATGTTTTAATAAAAATACTTTTAAATAATAGACTGATATGAATAAATATGAATAAGAAACACATAAGCTGTAATGACTTACCTCGAAGACTTGGGATTAATGATTTCAACACTTAATTTTTCGGTAAAAACTAACGAATTTCAAGTACAAATTTCATGGAGAAAACTTAACGAATTTCAATGAAAACATTGTTCGTCGAGGGCATTAACTACATATCTTGTTTTGACTCCGCATATTCGTTCACTGTTTACTTAAAAGGCCATGCATCTCAATAGGGCGTCCCAGTAAAGTTAGGCGTCTTAACAATTTTCAGCATAAAGGTATTGAATTTCCAGCACAGATTTCAAGAAGCAAACCAGAGCAAAAATCAATAAAATATCCTTTTTGCAGTAAATTTAAGGTGCACATTGAATTATATGCGACTGCTTTTTTATAAATATATCGATTTGATGTTTTTAGGATGTGATTTAAGGACTTAAGTAATATTAGACAGATGTAATTATAGTTAATTATCACATATTCAGGAAGTTGAAGTGACCTTTTTAGACTTGTCATGTGATTTGATATCAATTTTAGGACCTATACCTGGAGCAGGCATAATTCTTAATCCCTGTGGATTGTCTCTTTCCTTTCCTACTTTCTTTTTTGTTACTTTAATTACAAATTATCAATAAATATCAATACTTATACAATCAGATGCGGTATAGAATTGGATAATTTATAGGGATCAATGTGTACGTACATAAATAACAATAGTGAAATGAAAAGAATACAATTATTTGATTACAAGATCATCCCTTCCTCTCAAGCTATTATAGATATACATGTATTTACCAAGGTTACATTGAGTGTCTTATATACGGATAAATTAATTAACTTTTTATAGCTTTAACTGACTTACTTCAATCCTTGAAGAAAAAAAAAATACAAAAAAGTATATGTCATATAATTATAGAATTTTTACCCTGAAAATTATTTAATTTTCCAAAACATTTGAAAATTACATTAACAAAACGACAGACATAAAGTCATCTAAAAGCAGGTAGATGGAATAATATTGATAGGTATTAAAGAATATATACAGATTTGGGAATTTCATAGCATTGCTGATGAATTTCATAATATTATGAAATGTAAAAAAACTTCTTGAACATTGCTAAAAAAAAAGACACTGCAAAAATATATATATATATATATATATATATATATATATATATATATATATATATAGAAAGCACAGAGAAATTCACTTTTACAAGGATACTCACTTCCGCCCCAGCCCGGGGTTGAACTCTCGACCTACGGAATCTGTCTCCTAGCAGTACAGGAACAGCGCGTTAGACCGCTCGGCTATCTAGGCAAGTTATAAAACTTGCTTTCGATGCCGATGGAATTCTCACAACGCTGTCCTACACTACACGGTCATTGAGAATGGAAGTGAGATACAGTTATTTGGACATTAGTTTTTAGAGGATCGTTACCAATACATTTGTGCATCTTGTATATTGTATTTGATAATTATATTAGTTTAAGAGTTGTTGTAATTTGTGCTTTATATATATATATATATATATATATATATATATATATATATATATATATATATATATATATATATATATATATATATATATATATATATATATATATATATATATATATATATATATATAATATATATGATTACTCCGCGTAGGCACTTGATACAATTTTGGTCAAGTTTGCTAGGCTTCCGACTGACAATCTTTCAATGGTTTTCTGAGGCGGATCACTGTGTGTTTTCTTCATGTTTTATACATTGTTTTACTTCAAGACTTGACGTCAAACATATACTTTTTTTCTAAGATTGGTATTTCTTTATCTAAAATTATGTATAGTAGAGTTCCTATCGGTGTCAACGTTGAATAATTTCATTTAGTCTTGCAAAGCATATAACAAATTTTTTTTTAATGTTTATACTTGATTCACATGAAATTTGTCTAATTGAATTGTATAAAACAAAATTGATAATACAACAACTAATTTTTTCGGTTTGTTAAAACTGTCATTGTTAGATAAAGATGGTAATGATATAACAATACTTAACAACATTGTTTGTAACACTACGTCTGAAAATTTAGGCAACCAAGCAAATCTCTTCATTGAAAGATAAATATTAAATGATAAGGCCAATTATAATTAAAAAAATTTTGGGTCGATAGGAAGAGAAAACCTTTTTGAAATTAGAAATTAAAACTTTTAATTTATAAAATGCTTGTAAATGTGATGTTTAGATAGTTATTAATGGTATATCATGGGAAGGCTGAAAATTGAATTAAAAAAAATAATAATCATTTCCGGAGGTTGAATTTTTTTAGTAGGAGCATTTCATTGGTCTGTCGAAAAGAAAACAAACCTTGTTTTAAAGGTAACCTTAAAAGAAATTTTATAAATCTATTTTTTCTTTGATCTGTGCATAACAAAATCTTGTTCGGAAAACTTCATCAATACTCATAGATTTATCTGAACTTCAGCCATTTTGAAATGCAGCAAAGGCGATGAAGTATACATGTATTTCTGCACTATGTCTTTAGTTCGTAAATGAAATATTAAAGTACGAGGGTTGATCCAAAAGTAATGTCACAGCGTCCGTATCTTTTAAAATTGGCGCCAGATTATCAAATACAATATACAAGATGCACAAATACAAATCTAATAAACATTGAAATTTTCATTTAATAATGTTCATTTAGATTTATTTTGTAGATGTTTAAAACATAAAGCATAGGAGGTGTCGCAGCGTCACAACTGAACGTCACGTTTTAAAGAGTGTATTTTTTCTTAGAATGCAAAATACAAACACATTTAAAAGATTCTAAAACAGCACCAAATCTCTCATGTTTTTAAAAGACACAATTAACGTAATTTTCTAGTCTTTAATTGAAAATTAAATTGGTATTTTTGATCATAAACATTGTTCTTTTATTCTCTTGAATTGAACAAAGGGATTGTCGAAATGGGAAAAAACGGCTCGACGAGTTGAACGTTTCCGTCCAATCTGCTATCTTTCGGTCCTCTCTGCTGATCATTCAATGACCCATTTGACCGCCCAAAATTCCTGAAACTATCTATAAAGAAGTCTCTTATTTACATTCTTCATTCCGTGAGTCTAATTAATTAACGTAACTGTCGCTAGTGATGATTAATGTTTTTTAGGTATTTTTTACCTAAAAAACATTAATCATTTAGCTATAATTAGCTATACATGTTAATATTAAAATTTGTTTCATTAAAGTTCTTCCTCAAAAAAGAAAAGCTTTTTTAGCAAGTTCACATAGGTACTCCTTTACCAATTATGAATAAGCCGACGAGTTCCGAATACCTTAGAGGTTCCCATCTTATTCGATCTTAAATTAAAAATATCAGTTCCAAACATTATCCATTGACATGCCCGTAAAAATAAAACTAGAGGTACTGTGAGCACTGAGCTCACAAAATAATACACTACTACCCCCCGGTCTTCCATACATTACAGTCGTTTGGCCAGTTCCGAATTTTGACTAGTTCAGAATAATTATCAATTTAAGAGCTGACAATTGATAAATTCAATGGTATAAAGATAAATTGAAACATATGATAAAAAGGCTAATTTAGGAGCATTTGAATTATGTAAAATTTTGATTTTATGTCGTCAATTCGGTTTTGTTTTCGTACTTAAAACAGTCGTCATACATTTACAATGCAACAAATCTGAATCACCGCGACGCGTGAGTCTGCAGAAAAACCTCTGTAGAGACGTCAATTATTCACATAAAACAACATTCCAGGTACCAAAAGTAAGCTTCATTTGCACTCTAACAAATACTAAAAACTTGTCTAAAATAAATGTTTAAAATACTGGAAAATATAGGAATATTTTTGTGTTTTCATTTTACTAGGTCTAAAAACCATTATAAAAACTTATATATTATATTCATTTTTTGTTGATTTCTTCATTGTAAACGTGATGCAGTATACCCCCGCTTGAAATGCAGGGGGAAGGGGGGGGGGGTATAGTGATAGGGTGTATGTCCATCAATACCCTATACATCCACCCATCTGTCTTTACGTCCGTATGTTACGCTTTGGGGTACCTATCTCTTATCCGCAACTTCTCCTCACCCACTGAATGAAATTTAATGAGGGTTCACAGAGTCTTTGTTAAATAGTGCCAAATTGAACCTTCTAGTTTAATTGTTGATCTGACACATAATTTGGGCCCCTTAACAAAACATGGATATAGCCATTCTTTCAAATATTGTAGGCTTTATAAATCTCGTATCCGCAAATCCTCCATTACCACTCAATACAATTTAATGAAACTTTCAGCTTCTTTTATTACATAATGCCATTGTGCACCTCTTATTTTACTTTTTGATCTGGCACTTATTGTCTCCTAGCGCAAAACATTGACTTTGTCGTTATAATCATATATAGGCGTGGGGTATCGTTAAAGTGAGCTCACAGTACCTTTAGCTCTTTTTTTATCCTTTGGAACTACAAATAACTTATCAATGGCACTTAGTAACTAAGATTCTGTGACAGTCTCATTAAAACTTATTCAGTGGTATAAGAGGAGTTGTGGATAAGAGATGGATACCCCAAAGCGTAACAGGCGGACGCACAGGTATACAGACGGACATACGGCTAGATGGACGGATGAACACACATCACTATATACCCTCTGTTTGTCATGCAAAGAATATACTAACAGTAAAGCTTAAAATGAAGAAAACTATAAATAATGAACATAATATATATTGTTTATAATTGGTATTTGGAACCAGTAAAATGACGTAAACAGATAAATATTTCGATATCTTCCAGTGTGTTATTTTTATTTTCCACGAGCTTAATGTGTTTGTTAAATTACATATCAAACTTGATTACTTTTGATAGTTGAAATGTTGTTTTATGTGAAAAATTGACGTCTTTACATAGGTTTTCTTAGCATACCCACGCATCGCAGTGATTCAGATTTGTAGCATTGTATACAAGTACCGTCTGTTTCAAGTACGATAATGAACATAAACTTTTGACGAAAAAATCATAAGCCTTCATATCATGGGTTTCATTTTATGTTTACACTCTTGAGTTTATTAATTATCAGCTCTTAAAATAATAATACTATGAACTGATCAAAATTCGAAACTGGCAAAACGACTGTTTGAAACTTTGAAAAAACACTCAAATATTTAAAATCACAATCTTTTATATCTATTCACTCATAATGGTGTGAAATAAAAAGACTTTCACTTTTTTATTTGCCTAATGGATGGATATTATAATTTTTTAATTCATTCTTTTTAGGGAATATAGCGAAAACACTACGCGAAAAATTGCATGTGCAGTTTGAGGGAGATATATTTCACTTTAAGGCCTGAAATGTCAATAGATAACATATAATTCTTTTATCATTCAAAAATTGTTTGCACATTAATATTAGAAAAATGCCCACCTGAACCGAAGGTTGAAAATCTTGAGTAGGGTGAAACATAATTAAACCGATACTTAACAAAAAAAATTAAATACTAGTAGTTACCTTGTCAAAAACGTGTCCATGACCAAAATTGAGTTTCCTTATTTAAAACACCAGTCTTGTTTAATATCTGTGGATGCTGGGTCAAACGGAAGAACAGATCTGTTGTTCCAGATTTACACACACCAAATATATGGAAGAATGGGAAACATCGAAGTTATTTCTTCGGACCCTGAGTTGTACTTATGAATTTGAACCAACATGGATTTTTAAAGTTTGTTAGGAATTCTTCTCTCTTCTATTTCAGAAAACATTTATAATTAACAAAAGGCACATTCAGAATAAAGACCAACAGATCATAGTGATTACATCAGATTTTATGACTGAAGTCTGTAACATAAAATCTCAATAATTGATTAGAGTATATTTTTGATAAGCAGAAGATCTTCTCTGCAGAAAAAAAACATATGTTGAAAATTGTTTGAGTGTTTCCAAGCATTATAAAAATTATCCACTTATTAAACAAAAGGCGTATGGACCTTATGGGTCACCTGAGCATCATGTAACAGCTTTCCAACAATTGAATTCGGATCGTATTTTAAACCAGAGATCATGACATTCATACGTTAGAATGCTTAGTTTGGTTGGGGCCATGAATTTCACAATATTATAGAAGACTCAAATCATTATGTACTTATTATAATCACGTTAACAGTTTGTCTGCTTGATGTGCAAAAATGATTTCTCAAGATTATATTAATTTTTACTATTTTTGGTTCCACTTATTAGGTCCAAAGGCAAGGGAACCATGAAATTCAGATTTATTGTTTTCCGTCAACCGTAGATGCTTTTTTTAAAAACAAAATTGCATAGTTTTAACTGGTTGAGCAGTTGCAGAGAAGAGCTGAAAATGTTGAAATGTAACCACACAACGCATGACAGATGACAAAAACAGATAGTATTATGCCTTCGTCACTCAGGTGACCTAAAAGGTGATTAACTAGATCAGTTGTCGGGCCAATGTCACATATAAATGAAACTGAATAATTTGATTGCCTTGTTAAAGAAAATTTAGATTTGTCCATCACCTTAATTTAAAGATATGGTTCTCTAAAATTACCCAATGCTAACAAGTATACTCAAAACATCATTGATGTAAAAAAAATTCTAATAGTTCTAACATGTATATGTTTAAATCGAACATTTTTATAAAAAAAAAAAGAAGAAAGATAATTCTTCAAGCTTATACCCAGTAATAAAATATTCAAATGTAAAACAAAATGATAAAAAAAAATTAAACTTAATTAATCAGACACAAATCTTTTTACTGCGAACTGTTTATAAATGTATGAATATGTACCATACAAAGAATATCCTCTAAATGAGTTTTTGATATATTACTCGGACAGGTATAACTTTGGACATCCTTGTCCTCGAAGATTTTACTGTGACCATGTATAAAGAGAATTTGAAAATGTTTTCTCATTACGTCGACGTGGAAAAACATGAATAGCACATACACACTGCTGAGTATAACTGTATAATCACAGAATAAAACCATAAAGCTATCCTCTTCATTCTAAAATTATAGTAAAAAAATCGCTTACAGAGTACATTTCATGGATAGGGTGATAGATTGTTTGAACATGTAGTTTAACATCCCTTGCAAGATTGCAATCATATACAAAGTATTTCATCCTTTACAAGATTAAATATTTCTCTCTTTTGAGTATAATATCGATATAGCAATACTTACATTAAATGTACAGGAACATTACTAAAAGTCAAGATGTAGTAAAAGAAAGATGCGTACAGATTTATCAAATTTGAGAAATAGATTCTTTTAATAATGCTTTATAATTTAAGCTTGATCAAATAAGGTGTTTCAAGTCATAATTTATAGAAAAACAATATGGAAAAGCATGTTGATATTTTAACTGCCATTTTCAATGAAAAAAATTAATAAAACCAGACATGAATACGAAAGTTTTTTTTTCGTATTCGACAAAGGAAATATATCCATATTGCCTACAGTCTCTAAGAACATAGTAATTTGTATTTTTAAGTGTCTCTTCTTTGAAAAAATATCAAATTTAAAATAGGTATCGAGATTACTATTCAAATAAATCAATGAATATATTTTATCATGATTTTAAACCCCATGCACATTTGAATAAAGAAAAAACATTATAAATCGATTTATATGCAAGTACTAATGTACAACTTATCAATTAATTTTGTAGTTCTTTTAATTTAAGAAAACCTTAAGATTTAATGTACATTCGCAATCGTAAAACTTGACACACCCTCATCAAGTAGCGCATGCGTCTTTAAATATCTAATCAAATAGAATAAAACATGGAAGCTTTTAAAATAAAACAGGTCAATGCCATTTTCATTAATTTATCGTACAAAACATGTCTCTAAACTAAAACATTGAATACAGCGTAAACAGTCCAGTAAAAATCCAATGTGAACCTTTAAAAATATGTCGATATTGAAATTTCTGGTTTTTGTAATCACCGGTTTCAACGAAAGAGTCAAACTTTTTTCACACACATGGACGCTCAAATTGGTCTTATTTCACATCACAAACCCTACAACTAGTTCCAGTCACGCACAACATGAATTAAAGTTTGTGTTTTCATCTAACAATGTGTTAGATCGGTGAATTGCGTCGTTACATATACAATGTACCACTTAATGTTTTAAATTACTTAGAAAAAGCTTGTAGTTAACGTTTTGTCTATTAATTATCATTGATTCTATGAAAACGTTTTATTTAAATGCTTTCTCGTTTAGGAAAATATACAATAGTGATGAACCTAGTTAAATTAAATGAGAAAAAATTAATTCAAACGTCATTCACAACTTTAACTGTTATGTTAAATTAATATGAAATTAATTAATTTTTGGGTTTTGAAAATATAGCAAATAGGAAACTATGCATTATTTCATTTATAAAGAAATCGAGAAAATATTGATTATTGAGTTTGAGTTTTTAGTCATGCAGAAAAGGAGAGCTGACTATTCCAAATTTAACATTTTGAGAAAGGCATACATTTGTCAGGCCATTTGTCTAACAAAACACCATATCGAAAATTAAACCCCTATGATATATAGGAAAACAATCCGAATTTTTACAAAATCAAAATTAAAAAAAAAAAAATAGCTGTCTAGTAACATATCCTTATTTAGGCATAAATCGTCTGATTTAAAATACTATATATGCGTCTTCCATATATAAAATAGATATGATGAATACATGCGACTAGCGCCTAGAAAGGAAAAGAGTTGCAGTTTATCATAACATCATTGATTCACAAAAACTGCATCCAATCACTTATTTTAATATAATTTCATAAATCTTAATGCACTTTATTAGCAAACATGTATAGTTAAAACATTATGATAATTGTCATATGAATACAGAGTACATAACATTACACGTGCAATTTGGATATGAAATTTGTGGAAACGCTCGTGGTTGCTGACAGAATATTGAGTTTAGGGCTATCATCTTACAAAAATCTATCTACGCTAAAAAAATGTGGTATAATTTGAGAAGAATGACTGAACATTTAAGGCATTTTCTGACCATTGTCGCCGGTATATCAATGGTACAACACAGCAGGACATCCCCTTTGCAAAGAGCATATCTATAATTCGAGTCAGCATTATTTGACATCAGTCTGAGGACCTATTAGAAATAAATTTTGAGCATAACAAAGCTGTGGACCCTCCCCAAAAACGTAGATCTTTGTGAAAATGGTTTATGGAATAAAAATTCATGAAGGACTGAAGCTTTAAAAGTCAAAAATTAAACCACACCCAAGAAGCCTCACTCTCGCTGTATAAAAACCTTATATAAATTGATTTCTCATTTCAAAACAAAAGATAATTTCAAATCATAAACTGTACCTTTAAAACTTACTACAGTTAATATATAATTTACAGTTAAAATCTTAAAATTATGTAGGTAAATTAACTCCTAACATTAAGAAAAACATCCTAGTGCTCAGTTGTACAAATGTGAAAAGATACTAAATAATCGAAAAGATATAATCTCTACATGGATTGACTTACCTAGAAGATCTGTATATAATATCATCCCTTAGCTTCTCACTGTTATAAATTTAATGATTGGCAGTGCAAAGAAAACTAAACGCAACAGAATGGAAACATTGTCAGTCAAGAGCAAAAATCCAATGACTTGACTCATCCTGACCGATTCAATCATCGTTCATTTAAAAGTCATACATTTTAAAATAGCACCCTACAAAGATTTGACCCAACAACACAGCTTAAGCCATTCATACACCAAGGCGTTGAAGAAGTAGGGACGGTTTTGGCTTTATTGTACTCCCCAATTTTAAAGAATTCTAAAAGATCTGAAGTTTGATTCAATATGAGTTGTGTAAATGAGTGTGATACTAAATAAAGCAATTTGAGGCTGTACAGATTTGATTTAAAGGAGGACCATTCTGTAAATTTAACATTAATAAATTGTTGCATTTTTGAGATTTAAGCAGAAAAAAATAAAAATTAGTCATATCAGGGGATTATTTTCCTTCAGAAAATAGTACCCACAGCCGTCGCCCAATTCTTTGTATAAACTGGCGTCCCTTGTCACACTGGGTGCTTATGTACGGAAAAGATCCCTCACTGCTCAATGGCTTGGACCGTATGTGTCGAGTAGAAGTATAAATTTGCAGCCCTATATCCGTTTCAATATGAATGAGAAAAAATATCATAAACAAGTTTAACATCTGCAACATCTGATGATCTGTTTGCAAACTCATACATTATAAGAAACCTTTGATTAATACCCAATATACTTATTATTATTTCTTAATAAAACATGAAATATCTTCTTGAGTAATAAAATGAAGAACACGACCTAATTACAAAATGCACCTACTTTAGCATAGCTTAGTTATAAAATTACAGACTATATTCATTTGAGCTGTAAGTAATAGATTATATCGCTACCCTTTTAAAAGCAATTTTATAACGACCCCAATAGATCTTTTAAAAAAACTTCCTAGTACCCGGGTAGCACATTAAGGTCAGAAAAATATTCTTCATAATTATTCAAAATAAAAAAAGTGAAGGCGTACATTAATTTTATCAAATCATAAAATAGACAATCGGCATCATTTTATTTTTAATAAAAAATTCATACCTGACATTAAAGCTTGTAAAGCAGTAAGTTATGATTTTGAAGAAGGGATATCTAGAAAATATTGTTTCTTATGAATGGAAACGAAGAAAATAAATAGGGCCAAATTCGATGTTGAAATGTAAACTTTCGACAACTGCTTGGTCCGTACGCAAAAATAAAAAATTCACGAGGCCGAGTCTTTCTCAAAAGCGCGTGACTTTGTGCAGCATTTTAATCTCATGCAGTCATTTGTGCGACAGTACACCTTTGCCAAATATTTTGATTTTCATACACAATTAACATTATATGAAACCCTACTGCTCTGAAATTGTGACTTTACGACAATAATTAAGTTAGGAAAAACGCTGCAATGGCTCTAACGACGTCACCATGTTCGGATTTTGCAGGCAATGCATGACACTGAAGAATCATCATAGAATGACGCATGACTCGCTTATATGTTCAAGACGTCCATGGGCATTTTACTAAAAACTGATGACAGAACATCCAAAGATACATATACTAGCAAACTATAAACATTGCCATTTTTACCGAAAAAATCACATGCGCTGATAATTCAGATGCACTGATATGTATTTATACCGTAATATGACAATTTTACAGATACTGGGCTTTGAAAAAATAAACTAAGTAATTAATTCCTAGACCAACCTAGATGGTGATTTTTTTTATTTGGTGAATATTTACAATAACTTTCATTTACTTGACTGAAAAAGAAATCTCTGAGGCAGAAGTACAAAAAAATATGGAAAAATGTGATAAATCGGCGCTATTCGAACAAATTACCATATAAGGTCCAATAGTAAAATTTAGACACGGTCTCCAAAAAAAAAAACGGTTGGTAAACATTCAATTGTTTTAAATTGAAAACAATACATACGAGGGTTTTTAGAAAAGTTGGCGTACACAGTGATTTACGGAAAATCTATCGTGGACTGTGAAGTGTGTCAACTCGACATTTAGATATATCGATGACGTATTGTCAATTAACAATGGTCAATTTACAATGGTCATTTCCATTCCTACGTCGATACGATATATCCTGGTGAGCTTGAGATAAAAGATACCAAAGAGTCTGACACATCTGTGTCATATCTGAATATTTTACTTTAAAAAGACGTTAATGGCAATCTAACAACCAAGTTGTATGATAAACGTGATGACTTTTACTTTTCTATCGTCGTCAACTTCCCTTACTTTTGCAGCAACCTATACCTCTTCAACTGCATTCGGAGTATTCGGAGTATATATATATATATATATA
>PRKT01000180.1:754296-771572 GCA_003671525.1 Saccostrea glomerata | reverse complement strand
TTTTTTTATGCCCTATTCATAGTGTTGTAGTTATTTATGGATGCTATGGATTTTAGAAAGTATTGTTAAAAATTGACTTGCCATGCTTAAAGATAACTGAAATCGTGCACTTATCAAAATGTACATATATACATGGGATGATTTGTTTATTTATATTACTCTGGATTAGGTAAAAAATTGAAACCGAAATATAAGTATAGAGATTCTGATAAATCCCGTAAAAACAACTTCCAAGTTCAAATAATATTCAAACTCTGAGGTGGGGTCAATATTCAACAGGGTCAATTTTCAACTACTTGAGGTCATCAGGGATAAGTAAAAAAATTATCAAGCTGTTGAAAAATGACCCTGGGTATAAATTCAACGACTTTTGGTCTCAATTTTCAACAGAGAAAAAACACCCCTGGTTCAATATTCAACGTTGAAAAATGACTCCCGGTTCAATTTTCAACTCGGGTCAATATTCAACGTTACACCTGCATACAGTGACGTCTCCATATGAGTGAAAAATTCTCGAGAGGGACGTAAAACAATAATTATACAATCTATTTTTCATAGTGAACTATAGTTAGCTTTATTGTTTCTCTTGACATATTTTTCTGTGTTAAAGACAGAAGTTCGTGTTGAGCTAATTGACTCTATCCCCTCTAGTTTGAAAATATAGTTTATTTCTGTTTCGTTTTTTGCTATCTGTTTAGCTCTAAACTTGAATCTCATATCCTTCCATAGATACCGTTCATCATTCAATATGTCTGCCAATTTTCTATTAGGTTCCTTGAAAAAATCAGTTAATATGTTCCAGGTTTCTTTCAACATAGATCCCTGCAACAGCTTGTTTTTTGTCTCGTACTTTTGTGGCACTTTAAGAATATGTTCCAAAACGTCAGAATAAATGTCTCCTGTAAAAGAACAACAAATACAAAATTCCGTATCTTTGCATTTCTATACACATATTTAGATGAAGATCAATTCAGTTGTAATTAAGAATGTTTATTTTAGATATTTTTTTAATATATCTTTTGTAAAATAATCAAAGTCGTATGCTTAAAGCATGAAAACTATAGTTCTTCTCTTAAAATTAGAATTAAAGTATAATGCTCACCAGCAGTTCCATTTAAAGTGATAATTTCTTAAGTTCTATGGTCGATACAATGACCTTGTCAGCAAATGCAATTTGTCATTGATTCAAACACTGACTGACTTTTTCGTACCAATTATTTGGCCATGCTTTACTCAATGAATTGGCCATGATTAACTCAATGAATTGTCGACAGATTTTTCCGTTATATCCCAGTCTCGTTCCCCCATAACACCTGATCCCACCCCTGGTGTTTGCAGGTCCGTGCTCTGATCCCATTCTGTATTGTTTTATGTATTTTTGAGCTTGAAAATTGTTCGTTATCCCCATAAATTTGAGTTACGAAAAATTTTCAAGGTAATACAAATACCAACATGGAAACACAGTTCTTGAATGAATATATTTTAAATGAAAGCAAATACTTTGATGGTATTTAGACTGAATATTGTCTACTTACCAACACCAAGAAACGCAAATAACTTAAGAAGAGTGCGTTTCATATCCTTATGGTAGTCTTCAGTTCTTAACACTAGAAATTGGTCTCTAGGAAACACATCTAGCCACTCTTGTAGATGGATATAATATAAACTAGCGGATAATGGTAGCTAAAATGTGTTTAAAGGACAACGTCACAAATAAATAGTAAAATTCAATTTTCTCTCCAATTATCGCAAACAAAATTTAATAAAAATTAAACAATGCGTTTTTCATTTTATTACATTTTGGTATTTTATTATATTTTTTTAACGTAATCTATTTCAATTATCTTACACGAAGAATCTGTAGTAAGAATATAAATACTAATATTCACATGTATGTGGAATGTGCGAAATTTAATGAATACGCAAGATACATGTGAACATTTGAAAGATGTCAATACATTAACTTTATATTTTTGATTGCATAAATAAAAAGAAAAGAGAAAATTATAAATATATCTGCAATTATAACTTCATATATCAAATGTTTATTCTGTTTCTTAAGGACAAATGATACAAACAAACTTTGTTCAAAACTTTTGAAAGTAATTATATAACAACTTGAGTCATGTTTTAATGAATAAAATGGAAAAGTTTCACCGCGTTTTTTTTTTATTTTTTATTCAAAATTGCACAAAAATAAAATTTGAAATAAAAGAAATATTTGTATAGAATAATAAGGATGGTTTCAGAAGGGTAGTATTTTGAACATCACAGAAGGTTTTCACTTTATTTTCTGGAAATTTATAATTTACATCCTTTGCAAAGAAATTATGTCAAAAACTATTTACCAATCAGGGCATCCATTTTGTGTTTGTGTCATCTGTCCTTAATATAGTTTTTTTAAATAAAAAAATTTGGGATAAATATGAAAAAATCCTTATTAAACAAAATAATAATTTTGATTAAAGTTTCACTCACTTTCATATCCTTACTTAAGTCAGATTTATATAAACAAGTCTTCAGACTGTTATTGGACAAGCATGTTCTGAAGAGTTCAATGCCTTTCAGGACTGCGCTGTGAAATTCTTCTGGTGTGTAACCATATTGTCCATGCAGATAATGACTGTAAAGTCTTAAAATTATAAACGCTTGTATAAGAAACATATGGAGACAACAAATAGTATTCAAAATCAAAAGTCCATAAAACAATACAAAATAGGAGCAGAGCAAACGCAGACCTCTGCAACATCAGAGGCGGGATCAGGAGAATCATGTGAGAATCCCCTGCCGACCAGTCACACCCGCCGTGTGCTCCTTGACATGATCGGGAATCTTACAAATTATAAGAAATAGACAGAGGTCTCATTTGCGAGTTTTATTCAATGAACAAAGCTCAGAGAGAAAATCGTCCTCAACGTCCATAACATCATTGATAATCGACCTCATATTGCTGTGTTTTGTCCAGTTTAAGATAGAAATGTCATTTTTCTGTCGTTTCTTGAACAAGGATATAAGTAATAGAGTAAATAAAAGATTTTAGATTTTTAAAGACACTTACTATGCATACAGGCATACTAAAACCAGCATACATGTACAGGTATTAAGCCTTTATTAAGTTGGGATTTACTGTTAATGAATCAAAGTAAATTAAATGCAAAGTCACAAAATAAACGAAAATAATATTTTTCAAATAAATATGGGTTGAAAGACCTTACATGAAGCTATCGATACAGTGTGTGACCTATACTTAATTACTGATTATCTTTTAGAAGTAATACATAATTTCAATTCACCAAGGAAGCTTTATCATGTTTTTATTGTGTTTAATGTAGTTTAAAGAAAGAAAAGGTCATATACATACTATAAGAAAGTTATTTCCCTTGATCTAATTTTATATATTTTGTTTATAACTTATCAAATATATCTCGCAGTGAGCTCAAACCTTTATACCTTTCTGCAGGTTCACGCAACAGAAGTATCAATTTAATGTTCGGCTGCACGTGCCTTACTAAGTGGGGTGTCAGAAATTTAGGCTCACTGGAATTAGGACTATTTTGGGGGATTTCCCGCCAATGGTTGTGGTCCCAAAAATCCATAGGATCAGCATGACCTACATAGAAATTTACATCATAATGAAAATATAATAAATTTTGTTTATTCTTCAAAATAAAGATGTTTGATATACCAGTAAATACTATTAATTTTTGTTTTTATTTATTTATTTATTTTGATAAATGAGAGTCTTTGGTGCTTAAATGAATACTCAATTTGACAGACACATAGTATACATTTTAAGTCTATTAAAGTTATAGAACTGAACTTTGAATCTTCACTAGACAATACTCAGAATAAAAATATATGCCAAGTCATATGTTCTGTATACCTGTAATCAAATCTGAGTAGCGATTCCTCTTATTTAAGCCAATCTTTGTCCTCCCAATTTCGTTGGCTCTAAAAAAGCTTGAAAACTCGTCCAGAGTTAGGTTTCTGTGATCAGGTGAGTCTAAATTAATTCAAAAAGAATTGAAAGAACATATCGATTTTTAAGATACAAATAACATAAACCATAGATTCAAATATTTATTATTAACAGAGAACTATAAACCTTAGGATAAGATCTTCACTTTGTCAAAAAAAAAATTAAATGGGGATTCTGAATTTATTTGTTTCTGTATAATAATATTAAAGTCCCCAAAAAGTATATGTTAGTAGGACCTAATTGTACTTAACGGACTGAAATGCATACTTAGTAATATGCGTTTATTTTTAAAAATTTATTAATTTTTTGAACATGTTGAAATCTTGTAGAACGTTTGATTATGAACAAATGTTTTAATGAAAACTAGCACTTGAGAATTCATCGTTCTATAATGCGCCAGCCCGACTGCAAGACTATAAACTGACAACAAACTTAAGTCAAAATTTCAAACTAACATAACTTATGAAATAATTTTGATAATCAGAAACATTTTCATCATTTACCGGATTCAAAATTTTATACAAAATTGCAATTTTATAAGCAAATACATTCAATTAAACTCAATATATTAAAAGTAAAAATTTTGACTTAAGTCTGTTCTCAGTTTATGGTCTTTGAGCTTGGGAATATCAGTTGAATCAGGAAAAGAATTTCTTTTTCAAAATCGGTAGCTGTAGACATTATAAAGTCTGTTGTATTTGTACAACTATGCACAATTATAAAAGAGATACAGGTGAAATGTATTCTTCCTGCTCTCTCTCTCTCTCTCTCTCTCTCTCTCTCTCTCTCTCTCTGCTTTTATTTGTCTCAAATCTATTTCTCTCTTTTTCATCTCTTTCTCTCTCTGATCTAATTCTCTCATTCTTAACCAGAATTGTTCTTCTTTTTCTGTTCTTCCTTTTTTTCTCAAATCTTTTTACATTCTCTTTCTGTTCTACAAATCTTTGCATTTGTTCATCTCTCTTTCTCTCTTAGAAAATTTCTCATACATTTCTTTCTCTTTCATTTCAAACTTTTTCTGCATCTCTTCAAACATTTGGTCTGCTTTCTCTCGACTAGTAATTGAGCTCTTAAAAAATATTGTCTTTATGACACAAAGAGAATTTTTAGAAAAAACGGCGCCAAAATGCACGATTTTCTGTGCGGTGTAATTTATACCACTGCCACTTTTAATACCATTTTTTTATTTCTACACTATGCACAAATATTAAAGAGATACCTCACCGATACAGGTGAGATGTATTCTTCCTGCTCTATGAAAGAGAAGGAGAGAAATGTTTTCTTCATGAAAGAGAAAGAAATGTATGAAAAATTTTCTTTGAAGAGAAAGCAGAGGAAATTCGACCTATAACTATACACCAAGAAGATGCGAGCATAAGGTTTAAAACTGTACTTTCTTTGGAGACAAGAATGACAGCTCTAGAAAATGACAACCAAGAGATTGCTAAGGGATTTTTTTTTTACAAAGATTGATGGAAACACAGAGATAACCAAGACCAAGATACAGATCACCATCACAATCTCCTATAAGAGATGATCGATTAAGATCATATAGTCCTGAAAGAGAGAGAACGTTGGAATGTTTCTAATGTGGTGAGATGGGTCACTAAGCAAGAGACTGGACATACTCTGGATCAAAAATATCTTTTCAAAAATATCTTCGTAGATAAATGGATTGTTTATAATAAGTGCCGCCGGAATGGACAATACTAGTATACATGTATGTTACATAATGTTTGAAACATAATTTGAATGTCTTAATAGTTACATGTACCGTCTACCACATTATCTGGAACTAGCTTTACACATCATAAAAAAATTGATCGTATACCCAGGACATGCTTCTGGGTAATAAAAATATTTTTGCTTCAAATCAAAATTATAAAATGCCCCCTGGAACAAGTATTCAAGTCCTAGGTCTATATAAAACTGATAATGAAAACAATAAAGAAATAAGCTATTACAGTTACCTTGCCCGAAACGTTTCCACGACCAGAACTGAGTTTCCTTATTTAAAATACCAGTGTTGTTCAAAATCTGTGGATGCTGGGTCAAACGGAAGAACAGATCTGATGTTCCAGATTTACACACACCAAATATATGGAAGAATGGGAAGCATCGAAGTTCTTTCTTCGGACCCTGGGTTGTATTTATGAATTTGAACCAACAAGGATTTTTGAAATTCTTCAGGAATTCCTCTCTCTCCTGTATTTTAAAAGTTTTCTTCGTAAGTAACAAAAAAGACATGTAGAAGAGGAACAAGATGATATGGAGTAAGATCATCCGCCATCTTTAAGGTATTTCCATCCTTAATTTTATGCACTTATTTTCACTGACGATAGTTTAAATTAACTAATTATCTCAAAAATGTATTATATGTTGACATATTTTGATTTGGTTGTAAGACATAAATAAGAGAAGTATATGACAACATTAAAAATTGTTAAATCCTACTCAATACTAAGGTAAGCATTAGGTGAAACTGGTTCCAAGCATAATTTGCAGATGTCCTCAAGTATACAGAAAGTGATTTCATAAAATCGATAAAAAAATTGTTACAGTATAAAACGTTTTGTGATTATGAATTCATGTCAGTTTTGACAGCAGAATTTTACACGATGCTACATTCACTTATAGCGTACTTCTTGCTAATGAAGTTTAAATTATAAAAAAAGAGTGTAAACGTAGAAATCGGAAAAACAAACCCCTATCAACTTTTAATACATAAATATATACCATGCTTAGTATATCCTCAGTTTCATTTCTGGTTATATTACTCAGGTTGGAATAATTCTGGTAATCCTCGAAGATTCTACTTTGCTCTTGTAATAACAAGTTTTCTTTTGGTGGTTCATTATGCTTTCTCCTTATGTCCATATGGAAACACACAAATAATAGATACACACTGCAGAATAAAGTCACAGCGTAAAACCATTTTGCTGTTTTGTTCATTCTAAAATGAAAATAAATATTTATGTCCTCTTATGCTCACCACAGCTATTGTTTGTTAAATTTGTATAAAACAATTCATAAACACATCCAGAAAGATGAATTATGGCATTTATTTAAATGAATTTAATTGTTTAAATGTAAACAATTGAACACACAAGAAAGGGATTAAACTCACAAGTTCCGATTGTAAGTTATGTAAAATATGATAATATCTGATCATGATCCCCTGAAAAACGACTAGAAAAAAGTACAAATAAGACCAGACAAACAAAACATCAAAGAAAAAGTTGACAATATGATGGCTTATTATTTCTTAACTCTCTCGAAAAAACTGAAAATTAAAATAATAAAGAAAATAGTCAAAAAGCTATCCAAGCTATACTAGAATATACGGATGCCATGGAGAGACATTGACTTACTTGTTATAACTTATTTGTTTTAACTTATTTGTTCTGAATTTTTTATAGCTAGTTATAACTAGATAAGTGTAGGTTAGCTATTGAGAACGATTAATTGTAGTTTTGTAGTTAAACGTACAGTACTGATGTGATTAATAAACTTTTTTCTGTTTATTACTGACGCCCTTGAGGGACATTGACTTACTTCTTATGCGTTTTGACTTAATTCTTATGACTTACATTTGAAATCTTGTTATTTCAAATTTGTTACCACAAGTTGACTTTACAAAACAAGTGGCGTGAAAGATTGAGGCAACGTGTAGTTTCAGAAAAAAACACAGTAATATTTTGCCCTTGAAATTATTACTAACGACAAGATAAAATAGTAGCCATGTTCCTTCTTCTATCATTATGCAAACTGGAAGTTACATATAAGAAACAAGAAATAGGAATTGTTATTAACAACTAAAACAATAGAGCACTAGTGATCACAGACTAACAATTCATCAATCAAAAACCACAGTTAAAATAGGACTAAACATCATTTTCATTATAAAAGTAAGCCAAGCAACAGGTTCTCAATAGCTTTCTTACTCTTAGTTATAACTACATGTACCTAAAAAATATTCACAACAAATAAGTCAAAACAAATAAGTTTTAACAATAAGTCATAACAAGTTTATAAGTCAATGTCCCTCCAGGGCTTCCGAGGAAATACGTTGAGTTGAAGCTTCTTTTTTTTTTAAATGCTTCGAATTCGCGGTTCTGAAATTATACTCTTTTTCTAAATGTTGAAACAAACAAATTTTCTTTCTTTACATGCTTCTAAAAACGATGATAATCTTAACATTTCTTAAGATTTTTGATTAGCCCTGTACATGTCACATCAAGCTGCGTCCACACGGAGTCATTACGGCGTTGTAAAATTTTTAAAATCGCCGTAGAATCGCAGGGAAATTGCACAATTTTTTGTAAAATTTTCAGAATGTGGAGATGTCACGGCGTCCCTACGGCGACCGACGCGTTTCTACGACGACTTCACGGAGTGCTACTACGTTTCCACGGAGATGTCTTCGCGATTGACTGCGTCTCCGCGGAGTTATCACGGCGTGTTTTAAAGAGTTTTCACCTGGCGTTCACGGCGTTCTCACTGCGCTGGCTGCGTTCACAATACGTTCACAATGCGTTCTTCACCCATGGATTGATTGATTATATATATTGTTTAAAGTCCCATTCGAGAATTTTTCACTCATCCAGAGACGTCACCGTATGCCGGTGAAGATCTTCAGTAGACCTATTCAGCAATCAGGACCATTGAACAGTGAGGGTTCTTTATCGTGCCAACGCCTATCGTGACATGGGACCTACGTTTTTAAGGTCCTATCCGAAAGACCCGTGACTTTCGTTTCTAGTGCCGAGCGCTTGGCGAAGGGATATTTTCTACCTATGTTTACGTCTTAGGTTTGACGCGGCGCCGCGAATGAGAATCAAACCCAAGCCTCCCGATCACGAGGTGAACGCTATACCACTTGGCTACCGTGACCGGTTTCACCCATGGATAAATATTCAGAAGTGTAAAATATTTTTGTTTAGAGATTCAAGTTGCATGAAGAAGAGACTTCCATTCATGCCAAGAAATATAATTCTTAATTAAAAATGATCTATTTGAATACTAGTGATTCATAACTAAATCATTAATAGTTTTTTTAATCCTTTTTTTCAATTTTATCGATTCAGATGTATTTTTATATTTTCTTTGATTTCATTACGAATATAAAAAAACCACATTGAAAAGTTGCTACAAAGAGGGTGTTGCAGTTCTTTTGTTATTTTCCCTAAATGTGTAGCAGATTAAAAGAAGAATTTTTATGGTGCAGAAACTCATATTAATTTTTTTCAAATGCAACAATATATAAAGCAAAACGAGAAACAATATTTGAAAGGAGTGTATTGACTTCCAATTTGCCGTTAAATGATGTGAAAATTAGTCTTACGGCAAAATATATCAGATTTTCCTTTTTTTTAAATAGGGAATCCCCATTGTTCTGAAAAAGTGCCTCCTTGAAACAAAATAATTTTGATATATACACAAAGAGGCAGGAATTTTCTTCAAAACTGCCATTTCCGATTTTTGTTTCAAAGAGGCACATTTTTGAAAAACGCAAAAATTGAATAAAAATTATTTTCCAAACGAAATGCAAAATGTGTACTCTAAATAGCACTGCAAAATCATCGTGTCCGAAATGGTCTAGTGAATATGCTGGTGGACTTCCAACTAGTACTTTTACCAGAGAATGGGTTCGAATCCTGGTATGGATCATTTTTGCCATAATTTTTTTTTTATATGTAATGGTAGTGCAATGAAATTATATATATATTGAAAGAGAGGAGGGGGGAGGAGGAGGGAGAATGTCAAGAAGTTAATCAATTACTTAGTACTAATCTATATATTAGAAATGCAGGATTAAATTGTTTTCTTTGATATGCTGTGACTTAAAACTAATGCTTTATTTAGTTTTGTCTTGGAAAATAAAATTACTGTATTGTTTGAATTATTTACTTTTTACATACAGTAGTTATTGCAATTTTGGTCTCATAGTTAGTAGCCAATATTTAATTTGAAACAAATAAAATGTCTTGGATATAGCACCAACAGTGTGATTATGGGAGTAGTTTTATTTCATGAAAAATATTTTCGCGCGATGTCTACAGTACATCTTTCAAAATGCTGCTTTAGCCATTGTGCTTTTTGTTGTTCCAGCCTCCTCCATGCAAAATGACGAAAGTGTTTTACTGTATCAAGCAGGGAATACCCGCCGTAAACATTGTCCTCTACGTAGCTGTATCTATATTTAGACATAACGAGGGTATTTAAATGTCCTTCTCGATATATAGGGAATAATCGCGAGTTTCTGCAACACCCTCTTTTAAGTTATTCCTCCGCTAAAACAACAGAGCAGGTTCTGGTGTAAATTTTTTCTGCCCAGTTTTACTTTGATGCTCCCAGTGCAACACATACTAGAATTATTGCTGATAAAATAGACCATTGCTCTTGTTTTGTGAGCTTGCTGACAACGCTCTAACAACGCCGTGAAAGCGCAAATGTGAACGCCAGTGGACGCTGTAGAAACGCCATTGGCAGTGAGAACGAGAACTGCGCAACGATCGCAGTGAGAACTCCGTGTTGTCATTGTGTAATCGCAGTCGGAAAAAAACCAAGCCATTTAATCTCATACATTGTAACAAGCACTGTAATATAAGCACCATAGAAACGCAGTGACATCTCCATGGACTCCGCGGCGTCTCTGTGAGGTCTCCATGGAAGCGCAGTCTTTTATCACTGCGTTTATGCTGCGAACATGCATGTGCGTCTTCACGGCGTTCATATACAGTGTATACGGAGCTCCTACTGCGTTGTTGGAGATCTCACCGCGCTGCTACGGCGATCATACTACGTTTCTACTGCGTTCTTATCAGGCCGCGCTCACACGGCGCGTACTTTGTGCATGCCCAAAGAGATCGCCGTCCCATGGCATTCAAGGAGTCCCTACGCGATCCTACTGCGTTCAGTGTTCAGTTGAATCTCGCCGCGTTGTCACAGCGCTGTGGGAGACTTCTGCGATCATCTCAGCGTTCTGAATATTTTCGCCGTGAGGATGCGGTCCCGGGTTTACAGGGATTTTAAATAGAAATTTATTGTTAATTTTACTATTGATAAAATGAGGGAAACTACCTAAGTTTGTTTTAAGATGGATTCCGTCAGGAAAGCAAATCTTAGGACGACGAAAGTGACATGGCAGCAATCTATAATTTTTTTTAAAATATATAAAATTTAGACCTTCCGGAACCTGGAATGGACTTAAGTTTTGATACAGCATATGAACGCTTAGGTCATCTTGTTGGTTGACCTCTCTCAACCGACTGGTAAAAATGGCCTGCCTTAAAAAAATTTTGACCACTACGAAAAAATTAATCTTTATGAAATCCGTAAATAAGATTTTAAAACTACATGTATAGCATTGATGTTGAAATTCTTTTTTTCAAAAAATAATACTCGTATTTATATCGCAGTCTTAATTTAAAAATAAAGATTTATTATTATAAATCAATGTAAATTATGATATAAAGTTATTCTGAACATTTTTAAAAAAAGTTTAGAGTTCAGTTTATATATGTACTGTATTAGAAACTTTATGAAGGAGGAAATGCAATCTGAATTGACTAATCTTGAAATAAATGATTTTTTGATAGTACAATGTAACATACAGGATCCCCTAAAATTTAAGCAAATTAAAATAAGAAATGAATTCCAAGTCCAGATACCAGGGAAGAAAAATAAGAGGGGATTCAATGAAAATCATTGGCAGTCATGTTGCATATGCCTAAACATTCATTCAGTCCTTGTAGAATTATTCCCTATTTTAAAAGTCGGGCATCCTAAGAGATCAAACCAATAAAGTTCTCTCCATTTTTATTAGAATGTTAGGGTTTTTTTTTTTAAATAAGGAGGATCTTTTATCATGCCATTTTTTTTTTAAATATAATTTATATGATTTATAATTTGTTATACATATTTTATAGGATATTTTGTAATTGATACAATTAATTTTCTTGTTATTTGTTGATTATTTTTTATTTATATAATTTATGTGATTTAAAATATGATAAACATATTTTGTAGGATATTTTGTAAACGTATCTGCAACATGGAAAAGTATATAGATATTTAAATCGTATAAGATTTTTGTGATGTTCCTTGTCGCTGTATAGCAAACCATCAGCCTTTCTGAGGGGTGCAGTACCTTGCGAGTCCTGTCTTTTACCCTTGAGGTAAGACCAGAATCTTTTTGGATTGCTGTGGAGGTCGCTGCAGAAGATCTCATCAATATAGCTGTCATGAGCCCTTCTGAATTCCCTCTGAGCTATTGCCTTAAAGTGCCGATACCGAGTCCAGTCCTCTGGGTTTTGGGTGGATCTGGCCTTATGGTAAGCCTTATGTTTACCTCGGATCAGGCGCTTGACTGAAGAGTTGATCCATGGCTGGGAATGCCTATTCCTACTCAGTTTGGTTGGTACATGCTTTTGTATCATGTCTGTGACATGGTTCTTAAACTGGGTCCATGAAGCATTGATGTCATTGTTTATCACTAATTCGGTTGCATAAATAAACAAAAATACTAAATTTCTCTAAAGGTGTAAAGATAATTACCCTTATTTTAAACCAATTATTTTTATAAAGCATCTATTTAAATAAAAATATTTAATTAAATGTAATAATTCTAAACATGTTGTTGCGAATGAGGGGCAACGAAAACGACCTTGACGTTAAATATTGACTACACACGAATTTTCTACAAAATATTACGCGGAGGTTCAAAATTCAAATTATGGTAATTCAGAAAATACCGAAAATAGAGACCAGTGAAGGCTTGTTGAAATGGAAATTTTCTCCACTTTTACCAGCTGTATTTTGTTTTCCCTATTTCAATACAGAAATAAAGGTAAAACTGTGTTTAACTTAAATATTACTAATAAAACCCAGAAAAATCACATGCATGGAAGAAAATTCTTTTTTTTTAAATATTTAAAAGTAAATTAAGCAATAATTTTTACACATTTTAAAAGCAGAGAAAATATCCTTTTTAAATATATTAATTTTATCTAAATGATTTAATCAGGAAAAAATATATCTATCGCCGGGAAAATCGTCCTTGCTTTGGAAAATTGCATCATTTTCAAAAAGTCATGAATGTCTTCAAAACGTAAAATCTATTCATTACCGATTTAAAAGGCTCAAATTTTTACAGGGTCTGAAAGTAGAGAAAATTTCCTAAAAGATGATATATAGTTTATATACCTTAATGCTATTATTAAAAAGATATGGAGGTCCTGTTATTGCGTTGTCGTGTTTTAACACGCTATCGGTCATATCTAACACCGACATCTTACGAACGAACGTTACTCTTCCTAACTTCCCGTATCTCGATAGTTTTCTCGGGACCAGTAATTATACCAATATTAAGTTTAAAATTGGAAGAAATAAGTGTATGTGTAAAATAGAACGAATAGTGTTTTAACCAATTTGTATCTGAAAATTGCTCATGTCAAAATTTTTGTAATCACTTACAATGTTTCAAAAAAGCGAACAAATAGAAGAAAATACACCATAATATTTTAGACGGATTAGGAAACACGTTTGTCATGCGTCAGTGATTGAACGTATACAAACTACTCGTAGTGTTCGCCTTGTTCATATGTGGAAAGGTTACTTTTTACAGCTTGGAAAAAAATAAATCCATGCAATCAAGGAAATAGGTAGTGCGCTTTATAAAGTGTCTTGTATTGAGAGGGAGAGAGAGATTCTTTTTATTTAAATTAAAATATCACTTCAAAGAAATAAACGAACATTCAAGGTAGACAGTATTTTCTTAGATGATGTATTAAATGGCGAACTAAATTATCTTGAGCTGCTTTTATTTGATATATATTTACATTGCGTGTATATTTCCTTATGAAATCCATTAGAAATCCACGACATTCAAATTTCTATAACACACGCGAAACCTTGTCACCGCGCGTTAGAATACACAGTAGGAACTATATGCATTTTCTATAATCTGGGAACACCAAAATGTACAATGTTTCGACTCAATTTAATTAAAATCTATAATCCTGTTAAATTAACGTAAAAATAATACAAATGTGCGTTTAAAATTATTTTTTGTTAGTTTTTTTCCTCGCAATGTTTGTTTGCGTTATTTAACTTTGCAACGTCATCTGACGTCACAAACGGCTCTTACGTCTATTAACCGCGTCAGTTTAAAAGGGTGCTAAATTCACATTAAAAATCAACAAAATCAGCAATTATGAAGAAGTAAAATTAGAAAATGTAAATATAAGCATTGAATTCATATTTTTGGCTGTCTTCGGTCCTATAACACACCTGGCCGTGCCGAAAAATTTATCATACCGCGCTAACGCGCGGTATTCAATTTGTCGGCACGGCCAGGTGTGTTATAGGACCGAAGACAGCCAAAAATATGAATTGAATGCTTAAATATATGTAACAGGCCTGAAGCAAGCAATTTCAGGGGGGGGGGGGGGGGGGGGGGGCGCACAACCAAAAGTTTAGAGTCGCTACCAAACAATTCCTTGGGAAGCCAAAATGAAAGATTTTTTTATTGAGGGGGCACAAGTAAACATTAGCTTAGTTTTCTATAATATTATATTATTTATTTGTCAACTTTATTAGGGGGGGGGGGCTTATCCCCAGCCCCTCAACCCCGTTCCTATATACAACCGTGTGTACATGTTTATCTGTTTATATTTTTGGATTATAAAAAGGCTGAAAATATGCATTTATGTAAGGTGGTACATTTTTCTTAGTAAAGTTCTTTTCTTTGTCTTAAAGTTAGGCTCCACAATGTCATTGTTTGTTAACCATACATTATTCGTCAAAATATAAATTAGAAGGTACACTATGTACTTTTGACCACACACAGAGTTATTTTGACCGAAGGTTCAATATACATATAAAAATTATAACCGAAATTATAACTTTTTTCATTTGTAAGGAAAAATATATATTTACCATCCTGTTGTAAAAAAAAAAAGAAAAAAAAGATTGGTTCCAGAATACCGAGAATAATATATACGGACTTTTAAAGGTGTGAATAATATGAAAACGTTGTTGTCACTTAGTTGTCATGGCATCCTTAAAAAGTATGTGCACACATATATGCTTATCACAAGTGCTTGTTGACCAAACAACTTCCCCACCCCACCCCAATATACATACCGTGTCCCAAGATATTCATATTTGTCTTCTTTCATAAATTAAGCGTCTAGTACATATTTACAATGTATGTCATATGAAAAATCCAAAAAAATACATAGAATTTACTTTTTACTTTAAAAAAAATCATGCCCGTAGTATCTTAAATCACCTCTGACTTTTTCACTGCAGGTATCAATTTTGTATGTCGTAAATTGTAAATGTTATTAATGAAAGAAAGTCAAAAAATATCTTTGGACCCGGATTTATATATAGTCCAGGGGTTGGGGGAAGGGGGGCATAGGTCCTATGATGGCATGCTAATATGGAACTTGCTCTCATATATCTTAAACTATGTCAAAAACACAATTCACTAAACTTCCATTTTTGCGCCCCCCCCCCCCGTAAGTTGGGGATATTAATTTCGGTCTGCCTGTTCGTTTTAGAATTCTGTCCGTGAGTCACAATTTGTTTCGAGCAATATCTCGAGAAGCCTTTGAGTTTTTACATTGAAATTCAAAAATAGCTTTGGGTCTGGGATGTAAAGGGGGGGTCCAAAAAAGTTTTAGGTTTTTGCAATTTAATTTTAGACCATAACTCCTTATGGTCCCGACCGCCCTTCGTAAAGTACCCCCTTTGACCCCTACTAGATCCGCACATACTATTATTTTTTATTCCATGTCACATAATGACATTTTTTAAATTTTCCTTTCATTTCCCCTCTCGAACTCCTTTGCTCGTTTAAATGTCCATTGAAATGTATTGTAGCGTCACTACCTCACGGTAGCGACTACGACGAGACGTGGCTTTGAGGTATCTTGTAGGGATTTTATCTATCGAAATCCCAATAAAATTGATAAATTCAATAATCCAACCGTGAAAACAATAGACTACTATGACTGATCCTCGTTTTTCGTTACGTTCGTTCGTAAGATGTCGGTGTTTCTCTATTGACCGATGCGGTAGAGAAGGGGTTAATAAAGCCATTTAATACTTCATCTTATATTATAACTTCAACCAGAAAAAAAATTCAGCTCGCGGATTTATCAATTTAACTGTACATTCTATTTAGGGTCCCAACAGGTTACTTTAAAAAAAAACATGACAAGTGTAAATATTGTAGGATAAACATACCTAAAGTTGTTTGTCTTCAGTAAGTACATTGTACTCTTTTAAAAATATTTTATGTAATATTTATTTGTTAGATCAGGTAGGTTTTAAAATAAACCGTCAATCCAAATAAAGAACTACCTGAAATTTGTACAAAGATTTCAACTAACTGACCTGCTCATATATAAAAGTGAGGTAGATCATGCGTGAATGCTGTTCAATAAATAACTAAATAAAATTAACTTTTACAGTGATCCTTATGAAATCCCCATTTTAATGGAAATGTAGAATATCTCCCGAATTTATTAATCTGCAAGGTGAGTTGGAAAAAGTTTAGTCTGATATCATATTTACACTTTTAGTTAGGTTAAATGTTTGGATTTTTAATTGTAATACTATTAATTTGATGGGAGTAAACGCGTCAAAAATTAGAGTGTTTCTTAAAAGAGGTGAGTTTTATCACGCATTCTCTGTAAGCACCAACGAATTTACTATAGGGCTTGGAAACGACATGTCTCGGATTTTGATGAAATTTTCACCATAGGTGTGTCTTCGTACAAAACTAGTAAATATGGTGTCGGAAGTTCCACACGTGCACTTGGTTGCCATGGAGACGGATCCATTGAATTCGGCCATTTTTGGCCCATTTTGACTTAATGAAAACATGAAAATTGATGAAATGTAAATGAATATTTATCGGTATCTAATACACTCTAACAAAAGTCATTAGATCATATGATAACATGACATTTTAAGGTACACAGGGCATATAAACGTTTATTCTAGAAACATTCTTCCTGTAAGAAAGAGGTCATGCAAACTTACAGGTTTCTAAAAATTTGAAAAATGGGGAAATTGGAATTTTTTGAGATCTTTGAGGCTAAATAAGAAAAATTGTCCGCGGAAATTTCCCAAATCTTATATGTGTTATTATACTTGGGAATAAGTAGTGTCATTTCATGAAAAAACATAAGTGGGCTTTTGCTCCTATTTTTAGTAACATGTATCTATAAATAGATATATTTTAGAAAAATGTGAAAAATCAAATTTTGGCAAAGTTTTA
>PRKT01000180.1:724907-749403 GCA_003671525.1 Saccostrea glomerata | reverse complement strand
AAGCTTCCTATTAGAACAAAAATGCCATTTTTCCTAATATTCAGAGACATATCTATATTTAGCCACCTGATACTAAAAATAGAAATGGGAATTCCCCTCATCAATTATCCATACCTGCTAGTAGTATCCAGTTCTTGTTATTTACATCTAAAATTTTACAAAATATTTCCTAATTATGCAGGAACTACATCTAAAAATTGCCTGAAAAGGTGCAATAATCTATATTTTCTTAATTATTCGAGTAATCTATGTTTAGACCATTGTTGCCATTAAATGAGACAAGAGTCCATCCTCAATATTGTAGCAATTTTTGAACAAATACATGTACATTCTGAAAGCATATTGTAGAAAGTTTTATTTTCGTTAGGAATTTTTATATGAAGCTTCCAATTAGAACAAAAATGCTATTTTTCCTAATATTCAGAGATATGTCTATATTTAGCCACCTGTTACTAAAAATAGAAATGGGAATTCCCCTCAACCGTTGTCCATACCAGCTAGTGGTGTCCAGCTCTTGTCATTAAAATTTCAAATTTTACAACATACGTTCTAATTATGCATTAATGACAATTTAAACTTTGCCAAAATTTGATTTTTCACATTTTTCTAAAATATATCTATTTATAGATACATGTTACTAAAAATAGGAGCAAAAGCCCACTTATGTTTTTTCATGAAATGACACTACTTATTCCCAAGTATAACAACACATATAAGATTAGGGAAATTTCCGCGGACAATTTTTCTTATTTAGCCTCAAAGATCTCAAAAAATTCCAATTTCCCCATTTTTCAAATTTTTAGAAACCATGTCAGTTTGCATTGTTACAACGCGAAATGTAATAACAACGCGAAATGTAATAAACACAGATTATTACATATTGCGTAAGTACATTTTGCGTCGAAATCAACGCAGAATGTAATAACGCAAAATGTAACAACACACTTTTGAGAACTATTACATTTTGCGTTATTACATTTTGCGTCGAGATCAACGCAAAATGTAATAACGCAAAATGTAAGTACACGATTTTTGGATTATTACATTTTGCGTTGTTACATTTTGCGTCAAGATTGAGCAAAAGGCAGGAACGCAAAATGTAATAACTCTTTTTTCGTCACCAGATTGAGTACAATTTTCAATAGTGTAGTGGTCGATGAAAAGAAAATTATAACACAACAGGGGAAAAAAGATATATGCATTTTCTTACAATTAATAAATTTCATAATATTGATTTATTTATCTACATTAATTTAAAATCAGTTAAATAAATGCATACAAATTATAGGTGTTGCAAATTAGAAACGTGCATCGGTTGGTAGGGTTGTTGTTGTTGTTGTTGAGGGGGAGGGTTGACCAGTGTGCTTTGGCTTTTTTTTAGATACTGGCAGGTGTAAATATATAGCGGGTAGTGTGCTTTTGCTTTATTTTAAGACCAATGTAACGAATCTTAAAAAAATATTTATTTGCTCTGGCAGTTGTAAATATAAAGCAGGAAGGGGTTTATTAACCATTATGATACTATACTGTTCCATGCAAATCTCCAGCATTGCAGACAAGCAAAAACAAAATTCTATCTCTCTCTTTAAATCCTATAATAAAATGGATTGTATGTGCATGCATGTCCACAGCAATACAATAATAAACATACAAAGTAAACATTCTGAACCATCCCTGCTCCTCCTCGCTTTACACAAACAGAAACTTCTTATTTGTTAACCTTTTAATGAACTTATGGTCAATCTTTGGAAATAAATATGTGTTATTGGTTGGAAATTTAACAAAACTATCAAAAATATGCCAATCAAATTAAATAAATTCTGTAAAATTAAGTACAGTGTATTCAATATATATAACTAAAATCAGAGTAAGAACCCTAACGTTGGTCTCATTGCTTTAGTTCTAAATATTTTTACAGCTTCTAAATATTTTCCCATGTTGGATACATGTGTATATTTGAATCAATTTTATGATCATTTTTGCTAAAGGTAATCAAAAAAATAATTATATTTTATTTTATTACATACTGTTTTATTACATTTTGCGTTGTCTTCGGTGCAAAAATAAAATAACGCAAAATGTAACAAAGTAAAAGCATGTTATTACATTTTGCGTCGAGATCAACGCAAAATGTAATAACGCAAAATGAAATAATCTAAAAATCTTGTTATTACATTTTGCGTTATTACATTTTGCGTTGATCTCGACGCAAAATGTAATAACGCAAAATGTAATAAGCCATGTTTATTACATTTCGCGTTGTTATTACATTTCGCGTTGTAACATTGCATGACCTTTTTCTTACAGGAGGAATATTTCTAGAATAAACGTTTATATGCCCTGTGTACCTTAAAATGTCATGTTATCATATGATCTAATGATTTTTGTTAAAGTGTATTAGATACTAATAAATATTCATTTATATTTCCTCAATTTTCATGTTTTCATTAAGTCAAAATGGGCGAAATATGGCCGAATTCAATGGATCCGTCTCCATGGCAACCAAGTGCACGTGTGGAACTTCCGACACCATATTTACTAGTTTTGTACCAAGACACGCCTTAGGGTTAGGGGGTTAGGGTTAGGACTGCACTCAGTTGACCCGGTCATCCAGCCTGCTTCCGGCTAGGACATTTCTGGCTAGCCCACTTCCGCTTCCGGTTAAACCACTTCCGGTTATGACGTCACTTCCGGGCTATCTAGAATGCTTATACTACTTTCCTCCTCTACATTAACGACTTACCTGAAAGGACACTGTCAGATACTCGCCTTTTTGCAGATGACTGTCTCCTATACAGACCTATCACAAATAAGGACGATGCAGTCACCTTGCAAAAGGATCTCAACTCTCTGACCAGATGGGAGGAGGACTGGCAGATGGCATTCCACCCAGAAAAATGCGTAGTTATTCAAGTCACCAGAAAGCGGAAACCCATCACCGCTACTTATTCCATACATGGGCACCTCCTAGATGTGGTTGATTCCAGCAAATACCTTGGAGTCAGCATTAGTAAAGACCTACGATGGGACAACCACATCAGTAACATCATATCAAAAGCCAACAAGACACTAGGCTTCATCAGGAGGAATATGAGGGGATGTCGGACATCTGCAAGATCCGCAGCATACCACGGATTAGTACGACCGATTCTAGAATATGCCTGTGCAGCATGGGATCCCTGGAACCCCAAGCAAGTCCATCAGCTGGAGAAAGTGCAAAGACGAGCAGCACGATTTGCCACCAAAAACTACCATGATAACCACCCTGGTAGTGTTACCCAGATGTTACAAGATCTACACTGGGAACCATTACAAACAAGAAGAATGAAGATAAGACTCGTTTTGTTATACAAGATCGAGCATGCTTTGGTGGCTATTCCTGCAGAAATGTACCTGACACCCAGTGATGGAAGGACCAGAGGCAGCTACACGTACCGTCTACCACACACCCGGATCGATGCACATCGATATTCCTTTTTCCCGAGGACAATTCTAGACTGGAACAAATTACCATCTGTAGTTGCCTCAGCACCATCGTTAGAGTCCTTCCGGACACATATGGACTCATACACGAGGAGCCAGCTGCCCACCAACAACTACTAAGTTTACCAGTTTTTAACTTTTTATTGTATATAGTGCCCTGATCGGGTTTTTAGCCTTGTACGTCGCGTGTGACATTCCAAGTTTAACGCTCTAGTTAGAGTAAACTTGTATCAGAAAAAGAAAGTGCAATAAGTTCATTGTTGATAAAAAAAAATTGTTTGATTCCTAAAGGTCTACGTCAAAAAAATAAGATTTTATTGCTGTTTGCTTTAAAATATATTCTTAATATAAAATACAATTGAATATATACTGACATGAAATTTATAATTTAAAAAACTTTGAAACACAATGATTTAATACAAAATCTCGCATTTACACGACTCATTACGGTATGAGTTGATATTAATCGAGACTAACACGTGTTTCCGCTGTGTAGCAGTAAACAATTTCTGATTTCATGATTATTTTACGACGGAGAACACGTCAATTCGTCACATATGACGGGTCTTTTCTTTGACATTAGAAGTTAGTAATTATTGATTGAAAAGTTTAAAAGTTTTTAAAAGTACATTGATTGAAATGAAAAGATATTATAGACTAGTACCAAGGATCTTAAATATATGCTTATAGTAGTATAGATTGGTCCCTGGCTACACGTGTACATGTGATATGAAGCCGTTCGCTGATTTGACATCGTCGGTAACCCAAAAATGATACTTTTCTGTTCTTTCAACGATCACAAAAATTGTTTTTTCCGATGACAAAATTGTTTGCAATACAATGTCACTGTTTTCTCAATATGGAATACTGTGTTGACTGATCAATAAAATATTTTTGTTCGATGTACTCCGACCCATATTTTTCAAGATGGGTAGGTAGGTTGTTAATTTTGGGGTGATTTACACTGCTGAAAAATTGTTAACTGTCATAAAAATCACAGATTTGATCATTTCTTAACAGTACACATTTGATAGCTACACAAGTTTATTGTTATAAAAATTAAACTTTCAGTCAAAAAGCATCCTATAGAAATTATACCTCTTTGCTCTAAAATGAAACAATTTTAGTTAATTTAAAAAGAAAAAGAAAAGTTTAAAGTGCTGAAAAAATTATTGGGTAGGGGCAATTTTGATGAGTCTTCAGAGTACATTAAACAAATCAATTTTTATATTGTTGGCCTGAACATCCAAACCGTGTATTGCGATGATAGGTTCGAATAAGTTCAACTTATTTTTGTGTTGTTTTTTAATTGGGTAAGTTTTCATGACCACCTCTAAGTACCATTCAAAGAAAAATGAAACTTTACATAATAAATTAACACAAACACATAATTTTTTTAGCACGTGTTGTGTGCTGGTACCAAATGCTTCAGAAATTTCATCTGTGAAGACTCACTTGCTAATCCCACCAATGGCCACCATGCACAGAAAAGACCATGATGTGGAGGTCATTATTAGTAAGTCAATTTTATTGCAGTCAAAATTCCTCATTGCCTCTGGATGGCTATTTGTCAACACTCCCAGGTACATGAGTCGCCAGACTAGCACAGTGGTTAGAGTCTCGATAGTCATGAAGTAAGGATTTGATCATTACATCGCAGATTCGAATCTTACTGAGACGTGGAGACCTGTCCTTCTGATGAGACACTATAAAAATATCTTATCTTATATTATACTTATATAAACCAATTAAGGTTCCTTGTCGCAGTTTGTGCTGGCATGAAAAAGATCCCTCACAGCTCAATAGCCCTGAGTGCCAAGTATAGAAAAAATTTGCATCTGTCCACCAACAAGTGGTGGCATCTCCATATGAGAGAAAAATTCTTGAGAGGGACATTTAATAACATACAAACAAGCCCATGTACATAAACACCTTGTCCCAGGGATTTTTCTCTGAAGTAACAGTTTTGAACAGTCCAACATGCCCTTTCTCTTAACAACCCTGACAACAGAAACTAAAAAAAAAAAAAGGATATTTCATGCATTTGATAAAATTAATAGTTAATTATGATATTTTTTAAAATTCATAATTGATTAACCATGATTGTTTAGTACAAGGCTGTCAATTTTTCAGTCATAATACATTGACTTCACCAAACCATTTAACTACAAGTATGACAAAATACGACATATATAATATAATATTTATGATATGCTTTAAAGACTTTTTAACAATATTATAAAAGGAAAGTTATATCAATGTGTCAATTGTAGATTTCTGTAAAATCTGAATTATCTGATTAAAAAACACATTAGATTAGAAAAGCTTTTTCAAAACTTTTTTTTTAAAATTTGTTGCAGGACAGAATACATTTGGAAACTGATCATGCCTTGGTCAAATCAAAGGAGTTCCCTCGGTCTTTTAAACAGATGGCAGAGAGATCATTCAACATGAAGATGATGTGCACATTATGTAATCTGGAATCTAAAGTTAGAGATAAGGACCTGCAAACTTACTTGCAAATAAGCCTATCTGCTTGTTGATTATTCTTTGCTGGATACTTCACTTTTTAGGAATGCTCTTTATTTCTATCAATGATGCAAGTGGTTATTCAAGATCATGTCATGTGATATAAGGAATTCTGACTTTTGACACCATAAGTCAAGGGTTTGTGAGAAGAGTAGCAAATACTAAAGAAATCCTTGGCTACTGAAATTCAGTAATTGTAGGCCACATAAATTGGATGAGTGAAAGATTGTAGCAGAAGTTCTGTGCCTGTCCATTTTTGCTGCTTTTTCATATGCTTATAAAGTGACAGAAGTTGTTTTAACAACTGATCCAGTAAAGACTTGAAAATGTAAAATAATTCTTGCAAGAAAAGAAAAATTGTAAATGTTTTCTTATACAATGTATTCTAGATGACAAAAAATGTGTTTGACTTAGTTTTTGAAAATGACATAATAAGAACTCCACTGTGTAATTAAAAAAATGATACTGCTTGCAATACATTTTTACCTTAATATGATTTTAATAGTATGTGTCACTAAGATTGAAATACTTGAGAATATATCTTACAAATTTTGTTCCAGTCTACTTTAGTCAGAGATATATTTTTTGAATGACAACCAAGATGTGAAAACAAACAAACAAAACAAAACTATTCAGACACTTTTGTGATATCTCTGTGTTGTTTACCAATTTATGTGTCAGTTATTGGACAATATGTTCATAATAATTGCAGCATTTTAAATTTGATATGTACTTACAGGTAAGACAGATTTCTGCACTGATATGACCTTGATCCCCAAAGAACAGAAATGTGAGGGTCAATACTTCAGACAATTATTTGTTGGATGTTGTATACATTATTTTTTACCTTATATCTTACATACGATACCATGAAAAACTGTATAGAATAAGAAATAAGAAACTTATTACGCTGAAAAATTGAATATTGTTGTTGCTTAGCAACCATTTAAATGTCATTGAACATAAATTTGAACAAAAATGATATATGGATATTGCAATTCCGTATGCTGCCTTCTGAAGAGTGCATTCAGAAATTTCTTCTTCAGCATCCATTGTTACAAAATTTTAGCAAGAAAGATGAAACGTTTTGGGAAAATTTTCTTAAATTATGCACTTATTTGACCTTTGACCTCCAAAAAATGAATCTAATGAGGTCAAGCTTTAAGACAATTATCTGATGTATATTCTTTTCAGTATCATTACCCCACATTTGACTCTAAAATGTAATGGAATGCATAAATGTGTGAGGGATGAGCAAAAAGACAAGAATTACTTCCTGAAAATTGAAAAATACTCCATTGCTTAGCAACCTCTTTAAAGTCATTATTTGCAGAATTGAAAAAAAAAATTATGTGATTAATATAGTATAGGATAATGCCCTTTTGTGGGTTTATTCTGAATTTCCTATTTCAATGTGGATCACTGTAAATTTTTAACTTGAAGATTAAAATGTGTCAAAAAATGCAATAAAATTCTGCACTAATTTGATCTTTGACCTCAATTTCCACTAGTAAGGGCAGTCGTGATGTACTGGGTAGTTATGAAATATCATCTCCAGAAAATTCCCTACAAAATGGTATGCAGTATGCCTAGATTACTCTTTGAATAAAAAAAGTTATAAATTAATTTATAAGGATATGTCAAAAGTTTTGCAAAAACACTGAAAATGTGCCGGTAGAGAAAGGGTTAAGTTGTTTCCGTAAGAGTAATTAGTGTAATTAATAGATTAAGCTTTTAAAAAGTCAGAACGCGTTTGTACCGGACAAAGAAATTGAGTAACATCTCGTGTTGACAAAGAACGATAACCTTAACTGAATGTTACGTTCAACTTGGTATATACTTTTCAGCTGGTGCTTTCTTTGTGCTCTTCATATTTACCATCTAAAGTGTTCGATATTTTTCCCTATATCAATTGACATTTGGGGGGGGGGGGTCAGTTTTGTACATGTATCTCATGGTCATAGTCCTGAATCACAGGGATGCACCTTTTCGATAAATTTGCCGAGATAAATATCATGTAAATTTTAAATTAACTATGGGGAGGTAAATGCAAAATTTACAACATGATAACTTGCATTTACCTCTTTCTTACTTTTGAAGAGGGGATGAGAGAATTTTGGCTAGGTTTTGAACTAAATCTTCTTTGGCCCTCAAATTGAATGTTGTATTTTTTTAACAGAAACATTTTCGGGGGCATAGCTCTTTTTCTTGGGATCCAAAAAACCAAGCAGTCTGAATGTCAATTGTTTCTTTAAGAATAGATCCCTGTTATATTACTTTATATATTATTTCGCTTCAATGTTGTGTTGAATTTATATAGTAACCATAAAAATATGCTTCTATCCTCTTCAATGGAATCTTCTAAAAGAATAAAATTACAATTTATGAGAAGTCTTCTTGAACCAGTTTGTAAAAATTTATACAATGTCTATATGACTAACTTTCTTTTTTTCATTTATAAACTGGTACATCCCTCTAATTATTTTAGAATCGGTAGGAGAAAGTAGTGCAGAAAATATTACTAGTTCCTTAATTTGCAGACTTGCATAAAATTTGTGAAGATGTACTAAACTGAGCCTCAAACTTGTTGATAAGACGTATCTTTCATACCAAAATAACTTGGCAAATGTAATTTATCAAGAAGATCATTCAATTTATTTTGTGTACGTATTATAACGCCAGTGAGAAGTCTGAAATTCAACTACTTTCACTTTCATTTTCAGAGGTTCCCACCGACAGACACATTTTGCCGGAAAACCTGACATGCCACCTCGAGATTTTAACCAAGGAAAGACAACTTGATGTGCATTGATATGAGGTGTCACTAACGGCTGAACGAATCGAAAATTAGGGACATCACTGTGAGAAGAAACGTTGCCATTGTCGCCTATAGGAAAATAATGTGGACTGTACCCAAATATAACAAGTATATTTATAGTCTTTAAAAGTACCGTTCTCTGTCGACGTCTTTTCAAGAGAAACTAAATAAGTTTGCTGAAAAAGAAACGACTAATATAAATATATATACTTTCTTCCCATTCTATTAACTGAGATTATGAAAAATCATTACAAACGACCGCTTGGCGAAGTGTGGTCACAACGTCTGCTCCAGAGTCGCAAAGTAAGGAATTGATCCTTACGTCGCAGATTCGAATTCCTCTGTGGGACGTGGAGCCCAGTCCTTCGATCGAATGGGGCCGTATTTATAAACAGACGTCCCTTTGCACAGTAGGCGCTGGCCTGAAAAAGATCACTCACCGCGACTGCTCAATGGTTCTGAGTGCCGAGAAAAGTTCAATTTGCAGCTCCTCACCAGGGGTGCGATCATAAGCGTAGCTGTTTCTTAGCCGCTATAGAATGATACGCTGTTGAACGGAGAGCTAACCTGGCCGTTAAATAGGAAGAGCTAGCCAGTTTTTAACTAAAGAGACAATCTTGGATTTGGTACTTATCATCAATATCATTTGATGATAAGTACCGAATCCAAGATTGCCTCTTTAGTAACGGCTTCGAAATACATATGATTTTAAACAAAAACTGGTATTTCCAACATCTGAGGGAATTATTAATTGTAATTTTTTATTAATTAGCGGCTATTAAAGCTAGCTGTCCGTTCAACAGCGATAAATGTCCAACACCAAGCTGCTATGTTAACCGCTACGATCTTGAACGAGGTGCAAAAAGTTGTGACGTCTCCATGTGAGTACACAATTCTCGAGAAGGAGTTTAAACAACAACAGCAACAACCAAAAAACAAACAAACAAAAACAAACTTCCAATGGTATTTTGAATTTGGTATGCTTCTTTACCCATATCATTGAAAAATATGGTATGCAATGCCCACATGGTAGTCTTTGGCACCAAAACAGAAGGTCTAGTAAATGACATATTGTAATATTTGGTATAATACGTTTTCATCGATCCGAAGTTCAGGTCACTTCATCGATCCGAAGTTCAGGTCACGGCCCTTTGTCAATAGCATCTATATGGTGTTTTCATAGGCAATTGCTTTGGAAATAACTTTTAACCCAAAGTATAATAATAACACCAGGGGCTCGTTTCTCAAAAAGTCGTAGATTTGGGCCTAAGTTAGTCCGACTAAAAAAGTTACGCCAAAATTTAGACGGGCCTAAATCGCGTTTCAGAAAGCGGCGTAAGACTGGGCCTAGGACTAAGACCTCTCCGCTAGGTACTAAGCATGCGCAGATCGCATTTTATTTGGTTTAGAGACTACAAAGACATGTGGCGGATCAAAATGATATCACACTTGAACCTAAATAAATGATGTAAAGCACAGGAAGCACGAGCACGCTTGCATGTTTTCCCTTTTCACCATCTTTCAAACAGATCTATTACGCAAACCCATCTGTATTTTCAAGTTCAAAGCATAACATAGTAGTGGATTCAGATATCTTGATAAAGGGGCAGATTGGGGTCGGGTTAGGCGCCCACAGCCACACTAAAAAAACTGATTTAGACAGAGTAAATCTTTTATTACAATTTTGGACAGACCCTCCCTCCTCCTCTACATCCACAAGTGTTATATTAGATATCTACCTTAAAAGTAAATGATGTATTTACATGATTATACATACATGTACTTGCTAAATTTTGAAATAAAAAGTAATTTTCCTTTATATGAGTAAAAGTCATATACATGTATGGCTAGGCGGGAACAGGCTCGTAGCAAAAGATTGAAAGTCGGGGGAAGGGGGGGGGGGGCAACCAGTATCTGAACAAGTAACAGAGCCCCCGACCAACAGACGTACTGTTAAAAAATTTATCAGTAATGAAATCATAATTATCATAAAAGGAATTATTAAAACATGGATAAGAGAATGATTAAAAAAAATGATCAGACCTATATATGGTTTTCCTTGGCTCCCGTTTTTGTTAAAATTTAGCCGTAAATAAACCTCAATGAAATTTATGTTTTGTGAAAGAATAAAATTTAAATATTTATTTTATCTTTATATTGATTTAAGTAATATGCAGAGAATTAAGGGTTTTAAATGCCTTAGTTTTAAACAAAACTTCAAAAAATGACATTTTTAACGCAGTATGTATATATATAAGCGACGATTTTATATACGTGCGAGCCTTGAACAAGAAAGAAATTTACACATGTAAAACATTTTCTGAATATATGTGTCTAAAATGGCCCATTCCATATACCGGTTTAATTCTTTATAAAATTTCAATCAATTTATTCAATATGAATTAGAGACATATATTGGCAATCTAGGTGATACATGTACCTGCATTTATGATACATGTACTACATTTCGGACATAACGGTTTTACATTGATAACGTCATGATAATTTACATAGGCCATGTAGAAATAGTACATAATTATGTATTAATACACCATTTGCATTATAACACACGCATTCTCAATTTTAATGGAAATGTTTTAGAAATTTATAAAAATTACTAGATTTTTTGCCTGCAATAATGTTCACAAGAATTCATTTTAAAACTATTTAGCTTTTGCAAGCCATTAAGAAAAAACGATTAACCCATCTACACTTCTCACCTCTCGACAATGAGTGAACAGTCTTATGAACAGAATACTTTAAGTATAATACTCGAACATTTTACAAAATCAAATTTTTATGTTTTATTAATATCGTATTTAAATACATACAATTAAAGGGGAAAATTAAATAAGCTCTGACATGGTTGATGGCATAGTTACCGAATATTTCTCATTATCTAAAATATATTTCTAAAAATGAATATTGTTTGAGGTTTTATTGAAACATTATTCATTAAAAAAATTTATCCGGGACCTGGCATCGTTTTTAAAACGAGGGTTGCAGCCCCCCCCCCCCCCCCCCCCCCCCCCTCCCTACAACGCGTGCCTACATTTTAAAAAAAATAAAATCTGAAACTTCTTAAATTTCTACCCAACGAGAATTCAAAATCCTTAATTACAAATTTTTAGTTCATCCCACCTTTTGCGGAAAAAAGTTTGCATCTCTACTTGTCTACATAATACTACAGTATTACATGTATATGTTGTTTATTAATTTTCATGATTTTTCGCATATCATATAATTATGTGCATGTATATGTATTATATCGCACAAGTATAAAATAATTATTTTTTTTAACTCTTTATGATTAAAACACTTGCCCTTTTCCCAAGTTGTTTACAGACTAAGAACTTACGCCTACTCATGAGCAGGCCTAGATTTAAACCAATATTTAGTCTCGACTAAGTCTCCGCCTTTTTGTGAAACGCAACTTAGTCCGACTTCCGGGTTTAGTCACTGGCTTAGTCCGGACTAAGCTTACGCCTGGTAGGCCTTTTTGAGAAACGAGCCCCAGTTATCTAACTCCAAATTACACTCAGTTCACCCCTCCTCAGAAACGCACTCATTTACACTTTCAGATAAAATGCAATTACCATTGTCTTCTACAATGATTTATCTACACAACCATATACGACATGCATGTCTTTGTTTTCATTTATCTCCGTAAACAGCGTCTAAACTCTGCCCGCCAAGTGGAAAGTGGATCTCAACCACGAAACGGTATGTGCTAATCCCGCACGGCGATTTTGATTGGCTAAAATTATGTATCTAAAATTACATCGAAAAAATGTCATAGTGTTTTTATGAAAAATGAGACGTAATCAAATTTTAATTATTCAATGCAATATTTTAAATCTGGAATTGAATATTTTAACTTACTGATTTTTTTAAATTTTACTCTTTACCCGAAATTAACACATACCGTTTGCTCCGCTCCTATTTTGTAACGTTTAATGCACATTTGAGCTCGAATACAGTGGCCCTTTTCACAAAACAATCTCACGACTAAGTTCAAATTTTACATGTCTGTAATTTTTTGTTTATTTTTTTTTTCTGAACTATTTTTACGGAGTAACTTAAAGTAATGGAAACATTAGAAATTTTTTATGTCCTAGTACATGTACAGCTGAAATACTTGTTGGGGAACGGGAAAATTTTCATTTTAGAAGTAAGAATTTTTTGTGAAAAGGGTAACTGTTCGTTACCTCCACATAAAAATGTATTTCATTTTTCAGAAAGGAAAGTCATAAACTTTCAAACTGGAAAATCTACAATACTCATATTTCGGTTACAGGTTATTTAATTTTTTTAAGAAAGGGAAAGAATGATGGATTTGTCAAGATATAACAAATCTGAATCAACCGCGCAATTGTTTGTAATTCTTTATCGTGTATGAAACGTTCGTCCTTATGGTTCAAATAGTTCAAAACACTGTGTTGGAAATTATACCAGTATATATGACTATTACCTCTAGGCAGAAGATGACCATGAAGTCTGCATATTTAACAATTGTTTGACTAAGACAAATTTGTTAAATTAAAATTTTAATTTAAATGGGTAAAATTGTGTTTCAAAGGAAAATGTGGAAAATGGAAATGAGTTTTAAGGAGAATTGAATACACACGTCAGAGATTCTGGAATGAAACATATGGAGATAACCAACAATATTCAAGATCAAAAGTCCATAAAGCAGTAAATAATAGGACCAGAGCAAACCCTGACCAAAACATCGGAGGTGATATCAGGTGTCATGGAGGAGTGAGCATCCCCTGCCGACCGGTCACACCTGCCGTGTGCTTCTTCTCACGATAGGGGTAAAACAGAAAAATCCGTCGTTAAATCATTGTATAAATAATGGACCAACAATTATGAAAAACGTCAGTCAGCATTTGACTCAATGATAAATTGTATTTGCTGACAAGGTAATTGTATCGACCATAGAACTTATGAAATAATGACTTTAAACGAGACCATAGGGGCTTGTCTTCCGGATTGATTAATGTCAAATAATTTTTTTAAAATTTGTATCAACATTAAATACACTCTAAAAGTTGCTTTAATAAAGATTCTGACATGATCAGGCAAAAAATAATGTTTTTAAAAAAAGTGCTACACCTATATACATAAACTCTGAAAGGGACGCAAGCTGACATCTTGGAAAAAATACCCCCTCCCACTTCAGCACCTATTTCTGGACTCTAAACCATAAATTTATTTCGGAATCATGGCTCTGTCCCCTACAGTGATGATTTTCCTAAATGTTGATGCGATTGTCAGTCGTGAACACGCGTTTATTCAACAGTAAACGGATACAATTTCTTCGATTTGGAGCTCATCTCGCCGATCGACCTATAAAGAACGGAAGTTGACATGGTTGCATGGTAACGACGCAAGGGCAATAATCGTGGTATACTCAGTAGCATATAGCGCGCTTTTAGAGCAAGTGTCCTGTAAATTATGAAACAAATTACTTATATATTAAATGAGTCTTGACAATTTAGCCTGTGAAACCAAACTTTAGCCCGTATTTATCAGTTTTCACTGTCTTTTTCTTGTCGGTAAACATTTTTTCCGCGAAGCTGGAAGTCCTTTGGCGTTACCATTCGCTTTCGATTACTCTCGGAGTTTTCCGTATACAATTTTGTCAACTTCCGTTCTTTATAGGTCGATCGGCGAGATGAGCTCCAAATCGAAGAAATTGTATCCGTTTACTATCAATTACCTCGATAAAAATAGGACCGTATGTATGTAGAAAGGATACACCAGATTTCGGTTGAAGTTACATGTATAATTAAACGATAAAACCAGACACCTCGGAATGGAATACTAAATGCTCTGAGTCTCTGGTTTATCCTATGCTTTAAGAAATTTGCAATACAACAGTACAGTGACTTTATTTCGACCCGTACATAAACGAGCCTTTACATGTAACACATCAATTTTGATAGAAATGTATCTAGATAAAAAAGGACTGAAAATAAGAGTAAGATATAAAAATTAGAAAATATTGCACATATTGAAATTATACATGCATAGTATGCTCGTGCATATTTGCAGCTGGCAAACATATAAATGCATCATTAGACTGAGAAGGGAGCATAATTTATCGGTATTTAAATTTCATAATAACAAGTGCTCGAACTATATAAATTTTATTTGAAGTAAAACAAAAAGTCCACATGCAGTTACACATATATAATCATATACATGTACCTTGTTTTGAAGGAAAAAAAACATTTTGATAGTTTTGATTCGTTTCGTTTTGGCAAACTTCGTTTTGATTTCGTTTCGTTTCATCTTGATTTCGTTTTGTTTCGGTAGATTTCGTTTCGTTTCGGCAGATTTGTTTCGTTTCAGTTCGTTTCGTCTCGTTTCTATTTCGTTTCGCACTTTACAGGTACCCTATCGAATCTACTGAGATATATAAACTCCGTATGTAGGTGATGAAGATATTTTGCTGCATAAGTAAGCGTAAGCGAAGTTGACGATTGAAACGGTAAAGTCATCATCAAGTTTATCACATAGAGCTTTGTTGTTAGGTTACCATTAACGTCTTTTTCAAGTAAAATATCCAAATATAAAGCAGATGTGTCAGACTATGTGGTTTCTTTTATCTCAAGCTCACTGGGATATATCGTATTGACATAAAAATGGAAATTACCTTTGTTCTTTGACAATACATCGTCGACATTTCTAAATATCGAGTTGAAGGCCGTCACAAGTGTTTTCTACATTTCGCGTATAAGGTTTTGGACAAATTCTGCTTCGTTTGTATACAAAAATAGGTCTGCTAATAACGGGTTTTCAAAAACTACATAGATATTGTAAATCAGAACACAGGCATCTTTTAAATGTCAACTTTAGAGTATGTGTGTGTACAATCATGTTTTTTAACGAAATAATTTTGCAAATGACCAATGACAAGGTAAGCAAATTTTCAAGTTCCATTCTTATTTTAAAAAAACAACTATCAATGATATCAAAAACCTGGACTTTAATTCATCGTGGGAATTTGGTTTTGTATAAAGTTGAAAAGTCATATGTTTTTAAGTTGCTGATTTTGGTAAAATCTTGATTTTAAATTGTCCGAAAGTTCCTTGGAATGTTTAAGTATCCATATCTAATTTACACCACTTCTTGAATAAAATATATTGTTGCAAAGTACTCGTGAAATTTCTCCTTCACTACTGTTAAAGAAAGAGACTTGGTTGAGCATTTACTAGCTGGAACTCGCTTTGTATCTTTGGTTATAATGATTTTTATGAAGTTTCGGTATCCAATATACAGCTCAACGCACTTTTTAAGATCACATGGTTTTTCACACAAATTAAGGTCACATTGTTGTAATAAAATTTACCATTTTCGAACTGCAGTACAATGACATAACCCTACGTTATTTTACATATATAATGTTCACGCATAGGTGTCTTTTAAAATTATTATCTTAAGTTTCAAAAGTAGATGTTTTTAAGAGGGATTTATATATAAATGGTACGATGTTTCGACTATACAATTCTACCATAGGTTTTTAACAATTGTATAAAACCAGCTTTCCTTGAAACTTTGTAGTTGAAATTTTAAACTTTTCTTCTTAAAGATGAGTAGATTTTAAAATTCTTTGTTCATTGACTGTAAACTAACTTTTATTCGCGTGCGAGAAATTTTCGCGAAGTTCGCGAGAGCCGCGTCATCGCGAATAATTCTCGTCGTGAATTGGTCCTTAGAGTGTTATGTGTCTGTAAATAACATCTAAAAAGGCTTGATCGCGAAAATTAATCATTGCGAACTAGTTTACCCTTAATAGATCGCGAAATTAAGTTGTCGCGAATAAAAGTTGGTTTACAGTACCATACTCCTCTTGGTTTTGACGAAATGTAGCGCTGAAAAGGGATAACAAGGAAACCACACTAAAAGGTAGGATAATGAAGTATTGTTTATTTTTTAAAATAGTAAATTCCTTCTGAAAAGGAAAATTCCTCTACATTTACGGTTTGAAAGGTTAGAATTTTGCAGTGGGATGAATCTCTTACATTGTATGAGTCTAGATTATAGAAGTAGATTGTGAAAAATCCCACTTTATTAACATACAAAGCAGTCAAACGATGAAAAATACTATTATCACCTCGAGCTAAAGAGTCAAAGTGTACAGAAAATACAAGTTACAATAGCTAAACTGTGCCCATGTCTACGTTTCTGCCAACAGCTATTGCTTTTGACCAAAGAATGCGTTACTTGATATTGGCGTCGGAAGCAAATTGAAGGGGGGGGGCAATTGAAAGAGCGTAAAAAATGAAAGTAGTAAATTTTCCAAACACGAAAATCCGATTTTCGGGGGGGGGGGTCAAAATTCTTTCAGTAGTCAGTACCAGTTTTTTTTCTTCAAATTTATACCATTTACCCTTGTTTTAAAGACGTTTGCGGGAGTTTTTTGTGCGCATCTTTCTGCGCAATCGAAGCTCTTCAATCGAAGGAGTCTGAGGTGTGTTCAGCAGAGCGAGCGCTCGCTAGCGTTCGCGAGCGCTCGCTTCTGAACGGAGGTGATCGCCGGAGCGCCCGCGAGCGCTCGCGAACGTACTTTGTAGGTAGTGCGCCTTCAAATCCAATATGGCGTCGAAAATTCCTAAAATGGGAAATGTGCATAGTTTTATCTCTGAAATATGGATATAGTTGGTTATAATGTGTATTTCTTTCCGGAATATCCCAAGTAGAACGTTAATGGTTTCTGTTTTACTTCTTTTATTTACAGATTTTGTTTTGTGGAGAGTTGGAGTGCATATGTTCCAAGTCAGGCAAGTGTTATCGAGAGATGTGACATTTTAACCACTTTTTGTCTCTGTTTATATTTGTTATCCATGCAGAGTACCAAATAAGTGGTTTGTCTGTCACATCTTTTTATCGTCTGCTTCCCTTTTTGAAGAAGGATGGCGTTGAACAGAATTTTCAAGTAAGTGTTTGTTTACCGTTGTTGTCCCAGCTGCTTTGTCTTTTTTATCATGTTTATACACATGAATTAAATTACAATGTTCAATAATACAAAGAAAGGGTTTTTATAGTTAGGCATATAACATTATTTTAATTCATAATTCACTAGGCCCTATTCCTTTCAAGTACTCGACAGGTCTGGTACAATCGCTTGATTTAGCTATATAGCTTGAAATAGCTATAAAAGGTTTAACATGCTATTCAAAATAGCTTGATGAACTATTTATATGCAGTACGTTTTAGACAAAAATGTGTTTTGTAAGAAATAGATAAAAAGTCACAAGTATTTGACTAGTATGCATATGTATGTACAACGTGCCATCAAAAAAGCAACCCAAATTAAACATTCCTCTAACATTGCAAGGTATATAGCTATAAATCAAGAGATTTTGCCAGATTGATCTCCCCTGGTACACTGTACCACAGCTGTAACGTTACTATGGCACGCCAAATTCACAAATAGAGCTAAACTTAGTTTCACAATCGATAAACTAGGTTTATCTACTGTAAACTATAGTTTACAAACCATAAACTATAGTTAACGATTCGTTAAGTAAAGTTGTCATCTGTAAAACTAATTTAACGGTCGTTAACTATAGTTTACGAATGCTAATCTAAGTTTATCTATCTGTAATAAAGTGTTAACAATTTGATTTTGTTGATAAACATAGATTCACATTTGTAAACCATAGCAGTGTTCGAAATAACCTGGGTGCCCCATGCCCGGGACCTGGTAAATTTGCCAGCGGGCATTTTAAAATTCCCAAATTACATGCCCGAAGGGCATGTGTTGATTTTTCTTTCAACTCGCAATGTTTATTTGCCATTTCTTCTGCCATACCCCAGTTATTCGTGTAAACTTGCTATATATAAATTCTGTTCAGCTAAACCGGCCAACAAACCACTAGCATGTGAACAAAATTGCAAAAGAAAAATGGCAGACAGGCATGTCATGGTTGATTCAAAACTCTGAAAACAATTTAATCTTAAGATCTAGAGAATTTAAAAACAGAAACACTGTCCTTAGTTAATAGTTATAGCTAATAAAAAAACCTTATGTTTTTGATGCACAATCATATCTGCTATATGAATGAATTTTGAGTAGGGAATGTACAAATTTCAATGGGCTGGGTTAAAATTATCGGTATACATGCCCGAAGGGCATGTGCTGAATAAGAATTGTTGTGAAGACTGCCATAGTTTAAAATCGTAAACTATAGTTAAGAGTTGTTAATCATAACTTTCATAAATCGTGAAACTATGTTTATCAGATCGTTAACTATAGTTAACGGTTTGTAAACTATTGTTTACCGAGTCCGTAAACTATAGTTTACAACAGATAAACCTAGTTTATCGACTGTGAAACTGTGATTAGCTCATTTTTGGAAAATTGGCATGCCATATGTTACAGTACACAAAGACTCGACATGCTTTAAAATTTATAGTCAGTTGTTTCAGATTGTACACAGGATGGAAACCTTCCAAGCTGATGAGCAAGTGTTATACTCAGGGTTGTCTCAAAGACCTGGGTGCCATATAATTTCCCCGCCTATAATGATGTAATCCCTCAGTTATTTTGTATTCCTCCTAAACTCCCTAGATAGGGAGGAACCCCAGTTCCTCTTTTACTTTTTAAATGTCCTCTTCTATTTCAATTCCTAGGGACAACTCTGATTATACACACACCTTTACCAGTCAAATAAATACAGTTATCAAAATATCCTTTATCTGAATGAATTTACATTTACATACTACTCATACCCTTTGACACTTGGAATTTCCATTAAATCACCAGTTTTTCAGTTCTGAGACTTTCTTTCAGATTTTCAAATGAAAAACATTCAGTTCTTTGGAACATTTTGTTGGATGAATTGGGCAGAGATACCATATCCCCCAGCAATACATCCAATCATGATTATCTTCACCATGCAGAAATTCTGCCATTACTAGCAAGCAGCTTTGTCAAACCAAGTACTGCTTTGGGGACAGGACGTGTGCAGAACTACGTTGAGGAAACTGTGCCTACCTACAGCGATCCCATGTTTAAGGCTCATTTTAGAATGAGTCGTACATCTTTTGAGGTAAATTGTGTGTTCAGGCATTGTCAAAACAATTAATGATACCCTAAAGTCATTACTTTGTCTAAATGGATTTTTAAATGGAAATTAATATATAAGTTGAATGGGTGTATTATTACTTAAGGCAATATGAACTGCATGTATGACATCCGAAAATTTTGTTGAAAATTAACTATTTAAGAGTCATTCTCTGTAAGGACCACAGATGTAGTTCAAACGAATACCACAGATTTTAATGACAGAAAAATAACACATTTGTAAACTTTTTTTGTCCGTATTTGCAATGGAATTTTTTCATAAGCTTTGATGGAAGCAAAATTGATGTCCTGTACAATAATGATTTCTTATATAATACTGTATATTAGGTCCTACAGAAATATTTCTTCTGAAACATTTTTAAAATTAAATCTGGGCTTATTGGTCATAAGGGTTTAAATTAAATACAAATTAATCATTATAGCATTATTTATCAGCAAAATAAAATTTTTAAAAAATGCAGCTCATATTGACTTTAAAAATCCCAAATTTTTGTTATAGATAAATTATATTTCTTCATCGAAGTCAAGTTTCTGATCGTCTGTCCATATAACTGAACTTGTTCTTTCACATCAGAGCGGGGGTATTATTAATGAGCACTGGCTCACAGACTTCTTGTTTGATAATTCATGCTTCAAAATACATGTATAAATCACAAAATATTTATGTGTACAGACTTAATGCTAACTTTATTTGTTTCTACTGATATTAACAGTTAGGACAATGCAGAAGAAATATACAAGTTTTTTTACATTGAAAATGTAATATTTTCTGCCATAATTGTAACCGCTGATCCAGGGGCCTCTGTGAAATAAAGGAAAACAAAATTACACATGGAAGCAGTCATGCTGAAACTGGAATTGAATTGTTCAGTTTGTTTGCATTGACTTTTTAGTTTGTATTGTGAATTTCTTGATGGTGCTCATTTACATAGAGTAATTTTTTATAATGCAAATAAATGTATTCATGCAACTATACGTGCATTGCAATACTTTAACTTAATTCTATTGTTTTATACATAAGTTTGTTAATATTGACAGAACACTTATCACCTTCCCTCCCTAGAGAGGTTATATTTATATTTTCAGTATATTGGCAGAATAACTACAGGACCATGGGATAAAGCATGAACATATATACTATTATCACCTCGAGCTAAAGAGTCAAAGTGTACAGAAAATACAAGTTACAATAGCTAAACTGTGCCCATGTCTACGTTTCTGCCAACAGCTATTGCTTTCAAAAGAACGGATAAAAAGACAGTTGCATTGGCAAGAAACCACAAAAATTCAAATGGGAGTAGTTGTTATATTTCAGCCATGAAAATAGCGAAGTTCTACAAATCGATATGTGTGAATTATGTTTTAATAAATGAAATACCCCCGGTGAAACTTAAATAATGTAAACAAGTAAATTTAAAATGTATTTTGATACCTCGATACGCAATATTACATCATAACAATGTGACCTAAGTTGTGCGAAAAACCATGTGAGCTTAAAAAGGGCGTTGAGCTGTAGATATGGTACAGTGGAGTCGCCAATTCCGGGTCACGTCAGGGTGTTTCGTTGATATTTTGCAAATCTGTTCAATTTATATTTTATGCAATATATGTATTGAAAGAACAAATAGTGAGTCATCCAAACACCTTTTCGTTTTCAAAATAGCTACAAGGGAACAATATTTACAGGGGTATTTCAGCAAGGCCTAGCTTCCCCAGTTACGAATCATTTTCTCCATTTCCGGGTCATGTGACTTCACGGTCGTGTAATATTCATGGAACGTTTTGTAACACGATTTTTATGATGTTGAAACATAAAACAATTCATGCGGGTTAGAAAAAAGTAAAACAATCAGACAAATATGTTTAAATTTTTTTTAAAACAATTACAACAAAACAAATTGCAGTATGCAGAATGTAAAAAATGTATTAGGATTAAAAATAATACAATTAAATTCATTTATTTAAAAAATGCATTTGAAGGGTTAACTCGATTTTAATTTAAAAAAAAAATATTTTCCAGTTAGAATACTTTTGTTAATCAAGGTAAATACATGGTTGTCGATTGGTTTTGTACATAGAATTTTGAGGTGTTCATGCCACGAGATTGCGTGACCCGCAATTGGAGAAAATACTACAGTTTGACTTAATAATTATTATAATTTTATTTGAGCAGCGATCTTTATGATTGATTTCTGAGTTAAAACTAAATGCATTTGCCATACTTTCGAGCTCTTATTATTTATCTAGAACTTTTATATCAGCCTTTCTGCGGCGAACAAAAACGAAAGTAGCCCGTCACCGCAGCAGAAACATCCAAGTATTTAATGCGTGCGTTTCAGAATTTTGATTGTCGGATGCTCTCTTAAAGTTGATATTCAAAATTTTGTAATTAATTACATACAGAAAGACCAGTTCTTCACGACCAGCGTATTCATTAAGTTTTTTGCGCTTAAATTTTAACACTGGGCATAGAATACACGCGAGTGACCCGGAATAGGAGACGACCCGGAATTGGCGACTCCACTGTAGTTCAGTTCATTTTGGTTCTTTGGTATATTAAAGATATTCAAATAAAACTGACATAATTTTGAGGAATTTCTTCCTTAGAAAGGAAACTTTTTGTATAAGTTGGATTTCTACTTGTAGAATTAAATGCACCTTCTGATGAAATACAATGAATGAGGCTTACAAACGAATACAATGTTGTTACCCGTTTTGTCAGCAAGGACCAGTACATACTGATCATGTAATCTTTTTTTTTGCATCTCTGGATTATTAAATACAGATCGATGGATACATGGTTTTCATATTGTCCCTCAATCTTGAAATACGCGATTGTAAAATAGACTTGATACATTTAATCCATTCTGACAAAGTGTCAACGTTGGAATTAGCATGACTATATTCAAATAGACAACCAGAACAGATAATTCAAGGAATGTGTAAATTGAGATATTAATTACGTGGCTAACGAATTGTCCATAATTTTAAATTTCTGGTAATTTTATGGCTAAAAATAACACAAAATCATCAGTCCTTAAACTTTGGTCCGAGATCAAAATAACCCTCACCAACAAGGCATAAGCATGAAACAAATTAAATAAGTACCCTCAATATATGACGTCCAATATCTTATTTTTATCTCCACCTATAAACATGATATTGTTTTTCCAATATAAACTAGGTCTACAGTTCCCTATTTGATTAAACTAAGAACTGGAATTGAGTAATCAAAGATATTGATTAAACAACGTACAAACACAAATGCAGTATCTTTACTTTTCATGAATTATTGACAACCAGGAACACATAAACACCTTATAGCTATCTCAGCTAACTCTCTTATCTAACGGAAGCTGGTATCAGGTTTTCGAGTCGAGTAGAATTTAATTGAACATAGAATAGCTGACATTAGAAAACTAATTAATTGGCTGACACTGAAGTAAAAACGGGTAAAAATGCTCTGAAAACTAATGAGAATTGCCGAAGAGTATATAACGCCATGGCTGCCTTATGTTAGATGATTATATAATATGCGGTGGGTCTATAATTATATGCTGTGAGTTTATAATTATATGCTGTGGATTTATAATTATATGCTGTGGGTCGATAATTATATGCTGTGGGTTTATAATTATATGCTGTGGGTTTATTATTATATGCTGTGGGTTTATAATTATATGCTGTGGGTCTATTATTATATGCTGTGGGTTTATAATTATATGCTGTGGGCCTATTATTATATGCTGTGGATCTATTATTATATGCTGTGGGTCCATTATTATATGCTGTGGTTTTATAATTATAAGCTGTGGATTTATAATTATATGCTGTGGGTCTATAATTATATGCTGTGGATCTATTATTATATGATGTGGTGTCGTTATTATATGCTGTGGGTTCATAATTATATTCTGTGGGTGTATTGTTACATATTCTGTCGGTTTATTAGAAACTATCTATTCAAATCTGGACTTCTAGTTTTTTTAGTTTACTTGCTCAAAAAATGGCGGCTAACCGTAATAGGAATGAGAGAGTGGAGTGCTGATTAGGAAGACATTACCTGATTGGTTTAAATGAGGAACATGTATGACTTTGTAATGTTTTTTTTTTATTTTTTAAAAGTAAAAATATTAATGTTTGAAATAAATGAGGGAATGTATAAATATTACAGAAATATAGAAATACCAGGGGGATTGTAAGAGCGGGGGTTGATTTTTTTAATGGAATGTAGGAATATAACAGAAATATAGAAATACCAGGGGAGATTGTAGAAGGGGGGGTTGATTTTTTGGGGGACAGAGTGTTATTTACTGCCGGTACCTATAAGTTAATTTTTATCAACTGTAATTTTGACCTATAAACGCCATGGACCCTATATTTTGGGGGGATTTTTTTTTATAAGCGCTTGGATTAAAGTTTTAAACGATGCCATACACTACAAATATTTATCATATTAAGAGAAATCTGATGCACATTGTTAACTTACTTACTTCCTCGGACATTAACAAATGCACCACGCCTATACTAATCATTGGCGTCGGAAGCAAATTGAAAGTGGGGGG
>PRKT01000180.1:709905-722983 GCA_003671525.1 Saccostrea glomerata | reverse complement strand
CCACAGCATATAATTATAGACCCACAGCATATAATTATAGACCCACAGCATATAATTATAAACCCACAGCATATAATTATAAAACCACAGCATATAATTATAGACCCACAGCATATAATAATAGATCCACAGCATATAATTACAAAACCACAGCATATAATTATAAACCCACAGCATATAATAAAAGAACCACAGCATATAATTACAAATCCACAGCATATAATATAATCATCTAAAATAAGGCAGCCATGGCGTTCCATAGAAGAGGGTATCGTTAAAATGTCATTATACCTTTATTATTTCACTGTATACAGTATATGGTACTAGTATTTTTATACACCGTATAGACCAATCTCTAAATCTTAAGAAAAGCCGAAAATGATATCATTCATTTAAACTTGTACAAAAAAAGACTAACTAGAGTGTAAGTCCAACACAAAGCAACTAAATGCAAGAAAGCAGATTTATTTATTGTTTATTAAAACTCAGAATGCCGTTCTTCCGTACTTTCATTAACCAATAAATACGTTCAATCTAAAAAAAATAGTAGTAAAATTTATCAATATATTAAATGCTACCTTTATAAATCTTACATTGATTTCGTGTGAATTTAACCTCTTGTTATTTATTCAAGAGCTAGGAAGTGCATGAAGACAAGAGAAATTTAAGTGTTCATTTACTGTTAAACAGAGCAAGCGAAGCAATTGAATATTTGAATAATCCATGAACTGTATTTGAAGAGAGAGGGATTAGAAAAAGATTTACAAATAGGATAAGTATGTATGTCAGTGTTTTATTATGCATTAGGTTATATTGTGGAGTAATGAACAAGAAGAATTATAAGAAATATAAATGTTGTAAGTGAAATAGCCACCATGTAAATAATAAAAAATAGTTTATCCAATATCTCTGAAAACTCGCGATATGTCAGTTTTTCAGTTTCGCTGTAATCTTCCATTTGCACACTCTCTACAAGAATATCATTGTCTTTCTTTTTTTCGTCATTAGAAGGTGAAACTTTATTTTTGTCTAGGTCACTTCCGATGAGTTTTTTGCAACGGCATTTCCAGTAGATTTTATTTATCCAATTTGGCACTTCCTTCTCCCCTTGAAAATGAGCATTAAGAACGAAAATGACGATATTCACAGAAAGTGTACTGAATGCCATGGTCAGTCCAAGATAAATTGCTGAAAAAGAAAAGCCAATTTTTATTCTGCTGACAAAATATAAATTTATGAATCTGTATACAATAATGACATGTTGTATTCTTGCATTCCTTTAAAGGTTACATATTTAGATTTGTCAAAGAATTTACTTTTGAATTTCTGACTAGATTAAATATTCGGTGTATTTTTGATTACTCAGTATATTTCTAATATATTTAGATGTACGAGATTTGAAATATCATATATTTCTTTTTATCATCGGGGCTTTATTTTCGGCAGAATGGTGGAGTTTGAAAATATATCCTTTCCTGATTATTAAAGAACAATGAATTTATTTAAATTTTAACGCAATTAAAGACTTGAAGGATTCATAAAATGTTAGCTAAATTAATAATAAGGGACTAAATTTTTAAAAATATATCAAATGATATATGATTTTCCTAACAAAGTATAATTATTTTAGCTTTTAAAAGTTTCCAATCTTAGTACAGATATGAACCAAAAAAATTAAATATAGGGCGCACATGAAAATAACTATATCATAAAATTTAAGAAAAATAGAGAAAATTCGGATAAAACAAAATCCATTTTTTCCCTACAATTTATGTCAATTTGGTAATAGCGTCTTATAGACTCGATATGGTAGTACATGTATCTTTTTATGCAAAAAGAAAACATTTAATCTTTTGTAAGAAAAGGAGGTATAGCATGATTGGATGCAGTAATTTTTATAATCTTTTTTGACCCGGCCTTACTTCTAATATAAAACAGTCAAACTATAATCCAAATGATATCATCACTTGAGGATATCCTTGGTTCTGTAAAAATTTCATTTATTTAAATACAAGAAATGAATTCTTCTATGAGCAGAATCCTACCTTAATTACTCGTAAATGGTGTTAATTTTCATGCGATTTGATTTTAAAACGTGTTTTTGTACTCACATAGATAGCAAACATTCATAGAAGTGCTTGGAATATTATCAGAAATGAGTGTTAGGTACACGGCATAGGCCAACAGAACGGTCAGACAGTATCCCATCTTCTCACCAGAATCTGCGGGCAACTTGTATACCATGGGTATCAAAAACGCCATCAAGACAACCGGAAATATCGTGTTGAGAGCATGGAAAAGCGGCCTCCTTCTCAAAGTTATCGCAAAAGACAAACTAGAAAACGATTGTCCACCTCGAGATCTATCGTTGGATTTGTAAGCTATGGCAGATAGGAGATCCCATTCTCCGTTTTCACCGTAAAAACTCAGATCTACCGGTTCTTGGGCGTCCAGAATCAAATTTATTTCTGCCTGTGTGTAACCCCAGGTACTGAATTTGATGGTGCACGTCTGTGAATCTAACGGATAGTAGGTAATGTCAGACTCGCAGGCCACTTTGTAGATTCCTGCTGGATTCCATGCTATTCTTCCATCACTTCTAATCCGCATTGGGATTTTGGTGTCGCTGATGACAGAAATATCATCAATTCTGCAAAATTATTATCATTTTAGAAAACTTTCGAAATGTTATGATATTTTTTGGTAAAAGTTCAATATGGGTTTTTAGTACGTTGGTTAAAGGTGCAGTTGTTGCAGAAAAATACATATAACCCGCGTTAGCAAACGCTCATGTTCAGAACCTTTTGATGCATGGGGTTACTCGATTTTTTTCTCTTGCGCCAAAACACCTAGAACGTTTGAAGCAAAAAAATGAGCTCGAAATGTCATGAAATTATTGAGTCTTTAACAATCGAAGAAACACCCGTCGTTGTCATTGACCTTAATCATGAACTTTCAACTTTTGAATTGGGTGTTAATTAATGACATTTTTGTACTTCATTTTTTTGTTTCCATGAATGTAAGTGACTGTGAATATTTTTCAAGTGTTTAATAATCATTTTGTATTCCTCAAAATGTGAAAAATGTGTCCATGACTGTTTTTTTTTCTTTAACTTTGAACTTTGACTTCGTGACCCTTAAATGAAAAAAAGTTGTTCCGTATCTGATTATCCTTTGTTTTTGTTTTTCGCAAAAAGATGTTTTTGAAAATTCATTTTTTTCCCATACCTTCAGCAAGGGTGTACCTTGCATCGTAGGGGAAATTGCCGTGGTCACCTTTGTAAATTTTCAATCATTTGATAAATTTCCATTTTATGTCCACGGCAATGACACCAATTGCCACACATTTCCGGTACGTCAATGTCTTTGGGGAAATTATTATTCAGTAATACAATTATAACCTCTGATCCCGTCCAAGAGTTTACGATTAAGATGCATGTAACATTTGCATATGGCATTTCATGTATACTCACGAGTTTTCAATGATCAATGCTGGGGTCCAAACATATACTTCTGTGCTGAAGAGAAAATCTATACTGGAGTAGTCTTGGGATGTGGCCGAAGTATTGCTCCAGGAAAGTCGATCATCTACCCAATCCTTTTCAATAAATTGAGCTAAATGTTAGGATAATTTTGCACTTTATACATAAAAATTATATTGGTGACTTTAAGAGTGTAAAATTTTTGATCAAATAGTTCAGCATTTAAGAGTTATAGATACTTTACAAATACTGATAGAGGAATTTTGGTAGTTGTAGATTTGTCTGTTGTAATTAACGGATCAAAGAAAATTAATTTCAAAAGCAATAAATACATGTAATGATTTTGTAGATTTGAGTAGAAATAATTTTGGCCCAAATTGATTTTTCCTCTAATGGTAATTATTTGATATTGTCAAAGTCCCCTCTCAAAAATTCTATTGAAGTTGAAGCACCCTTAGATTGCAAATGATTGTTATAATAGATGTCAATTTCTACTTTGTATTCTTTGAAAAATTGATAAAATGGTTGCAGCATTTGAAATTGCTCTTAACAAGCAGATCAGGTGACCTCCCGTGAAATTTTGGCCACAACAAACAGGGGGGGGGGGGAATCCTCACTTTCCAATTAAAAGTTTATTGATAACAGAAAGATTTAAAATCTTACCACTGCTAGATATCCCGATATAGATAAGAGCTGGTCTTTGATGTTCTGTAATCAAAATAATGACGATTATAGAACATTACGTCATCAACGTCTGTGTTAAATAATATCGTCTTTAATAACAATTACGTCATGGGTTTTCATAAGACCGATTATCAAGGGATTGGTATATTTTTATTTTCTTGTGTGTGCATACAATGTATTTGGACACCCCCCCCCCCCCAAAAAAAAATCAAACTGTATTTACATAACATTTTCATTGTATATTTTGTATTAATTCCCTTGTTCAAACACCGGAATACAAAAAAACTTGTACATCAATGCATCCGATCAGTTTATGTTGTAAATACGTACACCGTTACTAGCTAGCACGTTGGTTTACCCTTTAATATATTTTCTTGTTAAAGATATGAAGTAGTTAATCCTTAAATCCAAAATAATTAACTGAACGATTTTCTACTCAGTTTACGATAAAATAAAAACAGAACTTGTTTATTGATTTACAATCAATTTCTTCAGAGATGTCATGTTGTAAAATTTAATGTTTAATTTACTGGGTGGCAGTAAATACAAAATTTATGACATGACAGAGAGATCGACATTCCCTTGTGATTGATTTTGTTGATGTTGCGCTCATTAAGCATCGTGCGCCTGAGATTTGTCTGCTACTTAAGACTAAAGTAATTCTTAAATTAAAATTTGAAATAAATTTAATGCAAAATATATTGATTTTTAAAAAGTAATCATTTTGATCTTTTTCCACCACTTTAATTCTATGGGATGTCTCGGACAAAGCTCATAAATAAAAAGGGCATTAAATTCATAGTTCTTTAATGTAAAGTTACAGTGTGTTCTATTTTAATGCATTACATCTTCATCAAAAAGTATATTAACTAGATCTAAACATCACTGTCGAAATAAAAAAAAATGTATTTTCTTTTAAGACCGAACAGAACAAAACTTTTCCTCAATGAATTCTTTTCAAACATACGTACGAAGCTTTATACTCGTACACTCCAAATATTAAGTCTCTTCTTGATTATGTAAGTCCAATTTAAAACATTTTCTAGAGCAGTTTCATAGAAATTAATCTAATGGTCACGAAGTCCGAAATAGCTGACGTTTTCTAGGCTATTAGCCTATTTGATATTTTATATGCCAGGAAATCGCTCTACATGGCACGTAAAATATCAAAATCGTGAAAAAAGCCTGGAAATTGTCAGATATTTCGGACTTATCTTCATGTAACTAGAGAATATAATATTATGTACATGTATTTGTATTAAAGTCAATTCAGTTTGAATAATCAAAATTTAATATTTTGATAGTGCTTAAACCTTTTAATTTTGATATGGATAATGAATTTATACCGGTAAAGTGATTTAATTAAACAACTTATTTCATGAAATATATATCCACAAATTACGATTTCATCAGAATAATTTGATATACAAACATAAAATCTTGTACTGTATATCAGTATTAATACATACCAGTTCATTAACAGTTAACAAAGTCAAGGACACCTTGGCATTGACCCTTTGGTTTGGTCGCTGGAGAACGGAATAGTTCGCCGTGTCAAACAATTCCGTGCGTAGAGCAGTTTCGAGGGCCCGGGAATATACTGGAGGGGGAGGAGGCCCGGGGGCATAGCCGCCACGGAACATCAAAGAGACTGTTAAATAAAATATTAAAGGTTTATCTTAGAGGATATCTTACACTTTGTGTGGTATTGTGTACAGTAGGCGATTCTGAATTTTAATCTTTAAAACCCGTTTTCCACGACTTAAACAAATTTTAAGTGTTCTATCTCAAAGATAATGTTGAACACGGTCAGTTCCCAATGCTGAGATTTATATCTTAATAAAGACCAATTTACTTTTAATTGTGCTAGCTTTATATTTTAACTTCGTTATTCTGATTGACCAGTGATAAAAGTTTCTACATCGTGTTTAAAGTGCCAGTTTGCTAACTTCATTATTGCAATGTCACAATATAGATTTGGCGTTAAAAATTATACTGTCTTGTAACAGTTTCAACATGATGCTTTTGAACTAGACGTCATTAGAAACATCGCACGGCATGCATTGCTTAGAAACCCTTTTAACGACAACGGTAAGATAATTGGGATAGTTTTTTGAATGTTTGAATGATCTTTAATGAATGCGTGGAATCGTAATTCTTTTATTTAAAAAAAGCCCCAGAACTGTTTGATGTATCAGGGACGTTCAGGGACGTAGCAACAGGTGTGTGGGGGCGGGGGTTGTGAAACCGCCATACTTTAATGTAAGGGATGATGATTTTATCTTTAAAGGCTGCGTTAGAATTGTTCAGAATTTAAGGGCATATTTGCACACCACCCCAACTCCAGCGATTAAAAACATTAAGATTTTTTTCTGTATAAGAATCAATTGTATTACGTTTTTGCAGATTGTATATGATATATTAGAACTACAGAACTTAGAAAGCTTCATATTTTTTTATTCAAAGAATTTTAAGGCATGAACCTTCGGCCGTTTTGACACATGGTCCAATTTTGACCCCTATATCCCCTTTCGATATACCCATTCAAAAAAAAAGTCTGTACAAAATTAACAATTAATCAAAAGAAATTACATTTGACAAAAAGATTTAATTTATTGATTAACCGAAGGTTAATTGCGATACACAAATACATATTTTGTGACACACGAATCAATATCATTTGATGACCAATTAACGAAGGAATTGGATCGATAACTTCTAAGATAAAAATTAATTAGTGGTCTGTAATAAGAAACTGAATTTATCTCTAATAAGTTCTCTTTACTATCAAAGAGTTTGCTTATGTGAATTTTATTTTTGTTCAATGTACATGTATATGAATGTCTTAAAAAAAGTACAGGTATTTTACCATTACAATTTATAAACAGTGAAATAAATATTTAGTTTTTGAAACATACATATATCCAGCGAAATTCTCTGAATTGAAAAATATATAATTTTGTGACTGAGTTCGATAAGTAAAAAGATGATATGAAGATAAAATGAAAGTTTTAATTCGTGTTCGAAATGAATATGTCAGTCAGATTGTGCATGTAGTAAATAAATCCATCCATACAATCTGTTATTTCTTAATCATGTTAATGTAACAGTTCATTGAATATTTGTTCTTAAAGAGAATCTGTATACTGCACAGTCATACTGTATTGATGTGACCACCCCGTAACAACGGTTTCAAAAGTGGGGGAGGGGGGGGGGGCTTCCAAAAATAATCTGACATGCCAAAAAAACCTTTTCTCTGACAAATACTTTAGTTTTCCATGCAATGAAAAGTATGAGGGTAAGGATGGGTTGTGTAGTTTGGGCGACAAGCATCTTATGGAAATACTAATAGCAACATAGTATACATACTCAGAAAAAGATGGACGACCCACTCCCCCTCCCCCCCCCCACCACCACCCTGGCGATCTAAGGGCCTGTCACGGAAGGAATGTGTCCTCACAGTACTCACATACATCTAAGATAACTTTGTTTTATTTCAAAATTTGTATATTACATGTATACAAGATTCTATAAAATATACCTGAAAACAAATATATCACAACATCCATACTATAATCAAGTTTTATTCTCATATTTGATACATGTATATAGGTACATGTACAATTTTGATATATACTTCATGCGCGGGAGGGGGGGGGGCGCAAGCTTAAGTGAGTATTTTAATTTAATTATTCATTAACAGTTAAAGGTTAGTATACTTGGTTCACTTCTGTAAGTTTAAAGACAAAAGTATTTCATGAAAAGCATTGTATCACATCAATTGTAAGACAAACGATTCAGAAAAAAAATATGAATTCAGGAATATTAAACCATAAAAATATGTGTATATGTATATATATATTTTGCAATAAGTAAAGTAGATGCAAAAAACTTACTTAATAAGTACATGTACAGAATATTCCTAAATAGTAATTCCATCTTGACTGCAACCGAATTAAAAATCAACAATTATACATAGTACAGAAATGTTAATTCTGCCCTTTATATGTTAGACGTCAGATGATGTAAATTGAAATAACTAGATTTAATTGCCAGGGGATTATCGACAACGGCGGAGTTCCACCCGTTGAGACATCATAATTGTTTTTCAATTTTCTGGGGTTCTCCTTGTTTATATCGAGAGATCAACACTTATCAATCAAGTTCTAACATGCTTTCGTAAGCAGTCAATCGTTTACTCGTATCGATATTGGTATTTTTAAAAATATTTTTCCCTAACCGAATTAATTGATCTTGTTCTTTTTTCATTTATTAATGGTATAAATTGATTAAACTATCAGGTAATGTTTACATTTGTTAATGACAAGTCTTGAATAAACTATTTACTTTCTACTGTATGTAACTCTACAGCATGTACGCCTGAGGAAAACTGAGTATCACGTACGGTGACCAAATATGTTTTGTCTATACGAGAAAGGCATGAATTCATTATTTACTGGTAGTACTTTCCAACTGCAACTTAGATTGAATTCAAGTAACAGTCATACCTGGGTATTTGTCAGACTGATTTATCTTTTAACTTTGCCATGAACTCTGATGGACTGGTAATTATTTTGATTGAAGTAAACGATTAGGCGTTTAATAATTGATTTGAAGTAAACATTTCCCCTCATCGAGGTTTGCAAAGTAATTTTACAAATGAAGGTATTGCATTGATTATTGACGCATTCTTTGCCATTTAATAAAAAACAATCTGGTTAGTATATTTTTATTTACAACAATTAAGATGTTTTCTGTTTGAGGTCAAAATGTCAATGTTAAGCCAGCATGTCGAATTTTAAACCCTAACTCGGCTTTCTAACTACAACTTTAATGAATCCTGACCATGGCAGTGATTTTTAAAATACATTTAATCGAAAAAGCAATTATATTTAACCGAGCGAACTTTTATCATAAAATCATAACTGAAAAAATATGTACAATAATATAAATGTGAATTTTCATTTACCAAAACAAAATGGAAAAGGGGCAAGGGGGAAATAATTTACGTTGGTTTTCTTTTGCCATGCTTTACTGTGAAGACCCCCCCCCCCCCTTCATCCTGTAGTTCCTACACCATTTTAGAGAGAGAGAGAGAGAGAGAATGAGAAAGAATGAGAGAGAGAGAGAGGATGGGGGGACAAAGCGGTCAGAATGCCTATAGCGTCATATATTAAGAAATTATATTCAGTATGTGAATTAACTATTTACATATGTAAATTACCTTATCAATATTGAAAATTATGAAATTATGAGAGAAAAAAAAATCTCGTAATTTTTTTTTCTTAATATAATAAAAATAAATGGTATTCGAACCCCGTAGCAATTAAAATCCGAAGTATCACATAGTTTTGAATTTAAATCATGAATCCAAAAGGGTATAATATATTTATCAGATAGGTAGCCAACACACTTTATCCAACATTTAAAAAATGTGATATGAGGTGCATTTTGGCACATCTGACGAATAACACATGTTATGATTTCTAAAATGCCATAAAAACCCTTTTTTTCAAACTGGAAGATGGGACCACTGGCAAGAACAACTTTCATAATAACCATATGTGGAAATACTACAAAATACAAATTGATTGTGCTTGTTTTATATTATCTATCTTTGCAAAAAGTTTTGTGGGCCCCGCATGTGATGCCTCAAATAATCAATCATTCTTGATAATGAACCGTTAATGGGTGGTTCTAGCTGCAAAAATAAGCCCTCGCTGATTTTTTAATCTGATAATTTCTGGAGAGGGCTACAATTCCAACGCATATTCGTAATGATACAAACATTTTTTTTTAAATACGGACGACTTCAGGCAAGATAAATTGTTTTACATTCAACTTATGTAAGGAATCACTGTCTAATTAAATATAGTATAGTATTCCAGGGCATCAACGATAGTGGGAAACATGGGATAAAGTTCATAACGGGCGAAGTGCGCCCTCGGTCGATATACTCCATGTATCGTCGGTCAATATCTGTTATCCTGGGTCATTGTAAATGCATATTGACCGTCCATATTTATTATATCATAGAATTTCCCGAATTCGTTAGCACAATGTTTATCTTTCTAATGTTTACAGAGATAGTGATATGCTGTTGTTCTTAACCATAAATATGTTAACAAGCTAGCCTATATTTGTCGTGCATTCATCAAATATCGCCTACCTTGTTAAGGTGGGGTTAACGCCCCCTTTTTTAAGATTGACACCATTCTTGAGACCCATTTGGTTATACATTTTATGTCAATCTTGCCATAATTGTATCTAGTCATTTGATGTAACTTGTTGTTGCTCTCAGGTACAAAGTCTCTTAACTTTTGATGTTGATGTATATAATTTTAGTTACTTTTGTACTTGTTTTTATTTTGTGCTTTTGATCCACTGTCAGTTATTGCATATTTCAATACATGACCATTTTTATTTTTTAAAGAGGGGTTATGTTTTTATTTGATGTGGGTGGTAAGGCAAGCAGACATAAATAAGTTGAATGTAAATGTTTCAGAATTTATTACTCAAAGGCACTTATTTCGTTAATAAATTATAACCCATCACATAATAATAGCACAATATCTAACTCCGAATAACACAGAGTACCCCCTCCCCCAGAATCAGACAGACGGACAGACAGGGCAAAAACCATATACCCTCAATTATTCGATTACACAAAGGACAAGATAGGATAAGACCCCTTTTTGGCCTCTGGTTTCCGGTGTCTTTTAGAATGATGAAACAGTCTATAAATTGAAAACCGCTTATCACACTGCCACAAAATGAGTATTTGTTCTAAATTACAGGATACAGAAAGGTCACACGAATGTCTGAAAATATGTCAATTTCTGTATTTCATCATTTTTATGCAAATTTTAATCAATTTACAGTATATTTTCATTCAGAAAACATTGACAACAAGCTTTCCTATCTACCATACTTTAGTATCAGATGTACCTTTTGTATAAAAAATCTGAGACAGACCAGCTTGTACTATATGTTTTCCGAAGTGAAATGTATCTCAAATATGACGAAAATCCACCAGCATTGAGAAAATTAGGAAAAACGTCCTAATTCTGCACCCAATAATTGCCTTCGTGAAAGCTTTGAATCAAAATTAGTCCTGGTTTTTAAAATACAAGCATCAATCTAAGTTCTTAACTACAAACTATCACTGACAGTTTTATCTTTGGTCTGATTTTTTATATTTCAAATGGGAGGAGACTCCATGGTTCCCATATCTTGTCAAAGTTGCATTTAGCACCCTTTTCTCATGGGCATAATCATACATCACTGATGACTTCCAATTACGAAAATAATATATGGAGAATTTTTTTATTGCACTAGTCCTGTACATGCATTGACCAACACTTAAATTCAAAAGATGTAAATTATTATGTTAGATAAAATAAAAATAAAAAACCACTTCATCCAACATTGCGCCGAGGGTTTCGATTGTTCGTTCGAGGTGCCCTAAACCTTCTTCGCGTATTCCCTTGTTGTAGACGTGGTCTTCGAATATTTCGAGTATTGCCGGATCCTCGACTTCGAGTATTGGCGGGCCTTCGAGTATTGCCCGAGGTTCTCTTAAAATTTAAGAAATTTCTGGATTGAAACTTTTTCCTTTCGGGTTTCTTTGGTCTTTCCTTTATTCCTGCCTTCTCGAGTTGTTGGGCTTCTGGAATATCTCTCAGATGATCTTTATTTAAATCTACCACAAAGTCAGGATCAGATGCTTTTTTCAAGACTGAGTCTATCTGAGTTTGCATTTTTGTAGGTTGAGTGTTTCCTTTGGCAGAACGCGCGAACAAAGCGTTGACAGGGTATGGTTTACATGATTGACAACATACTGATCTGTAATTTTCACAAACGTAAATGGGGTTTTCCTTGACAAAATATTCACAGAATTTGTTAGCATCCTCGACACAGCCTGAAAATCATTAAAAGGAATATAATTATATATTAATTAGGTTTTAGTGTCTGTTTTCTTTCTTGGATGCAATTTTTTGAAGAAAAAGATGATAAGTGAGAGTAATCGCAGAAAATGTTAAAATATTAACCTATTAACATGAGACATTTTATAGAAAATATATTTTAATATTATTGATGTTAACATTTTTCTCTTTTGTAAACTTAAATTGAAAATCAACCGGTTTAAGGAGGAACGCCACACCAACTTTTTATTTAATAGATCTCTGAGTCAACCTTTTTAAACAATGGTTTCAGCATTGAGAGGCCGACATTAGCTCTTAATTATTTTATGTAATTTCTTTTGTATTTTTTCAAAGGAAATGGAAAAAAATTAATTACATCCAAATTAGATGCTTTCTTGTAAAATTTTTGCTGTAAATGAATGCATCACACGAATACCTAATAAAATATGTAAAGAAAGTCTGGTTAGACTTTTTAATTTTTTTTATAAAAAATTATTTATGAAAATAAAACACATAATTTATGAATATTTTTTAAAGTTGTGGTTAAAATCTTCTTAAAACCAGCCACAACTGGGGAGAAAATGTTCATTAATCATATTTATAAAAGAAATTGAAACAAAATAGCCAAAATTTAGAGAAATTATTTTTTTTAAATTTTGGCCAATCCCGATCAAAATTAAACCGATCCCGACCATAATTGTACAATTATTGGAAATAAATAACATTTTCCTAAGAACACTAGTCTGATTAGGTGTTATAAGGGTTAAAACATTATAGAACCTGACAATAAAATAGATCTCTTCATTGTAAATACATGATGAGGCAATAAATTAGCATTTTATTCATTTTGTGTTAATTTTGATCGGGATCAGTTTAATTTTGATCGGGTTAGGTCCAAATATTAAAAAAATTAATTTCTCTAAAACTTCTCAATTTCGTTTCAATTTCTTTTAAAAATATGATTGACAAACATGTTGTCCTTAGTTG
>PRKT01000180.1:669121-708834 GCA_003671525.1 Saccostrea glomerata | reverse complement strand
GTTTCAATTTCTTTTAAAAATATGATTGACAAACATGTTCTCCTTAGTTGTGACTAGTTTTATGGTGTTTTTAACCATAGGTTTAAAAAATATTCACAAATAATGTGTTTTATTTTCATAAATAATTGTTTATAAAAAAATTAAAAAGTCTAACCAGACTTTCTTTACATATTTTATTAGGTATTTATGTGATGCATTCATTTACAGCAAAATTTTTACAAGAAAGCATCTAATTTGGATGTAAGTAATTTTTTTCATTTTCTTTGAAAAAATACAAAAAAATTCATATAAAATAATTAAGAGCTAATATCGGCCTTTCAATGCTAAAACCATTGTTTAAAAAGGATGACTCAAAGATCTATAAAATAAAAAAAATGGTGTGGCATTCTACCTTAAGAAATCTAATAAACAAGCACCTTTTTCGGCAATTTTTGTACATGTCTCGCAACAATCTTGCTTTACATTTTTGTAGAAACATTGTCCTGGATTCTGTTGTACATCCCAACATTTTCTGTCTTGTCTATCCCCACAGGCTGTGAAATAAAACATAAAAAATTCTGGTTTTAATATCCACCACGACCAGTTTTGAAAGTATTACGTATGAGAAAGTAAAGAACGGATTTTATTCAAAATACCTAATACATATATATATATTATCAACGTTTGAAAAAATGTATCTTTACAAAATATCAAACCCTAAACAAACTCAATAAATAAGAGGTGAAATATTTTTTATAAACTTTTTCTCCTCAACATAAACTCTAGTGAAAATCTTTAATCTCATCTGACATTTTTATAAAAAACAAGGTTTACCTCCGCATTCTTGACAGCATAATCTTCTAAACATGTTATTATGGCAAGGAATATACAGCTGCTGTCCCACTTCTGCACACGACCTAAATCCAAACTTAACTGAAGGGTTGACACACATATGTTGATACGGTGATACAGTTGCTGTTGTGGTTGGTACCGTTGTTGTTGTCCTTGTTGTTGGTGTTGTAGTTGATGTGGTTTCTGGTTGAGCAACTGTTGTTGTTGTTTGTGTGGTTGGTTCACTTGCTGCAGGCGGTGTGGGTGGTTCCGTTGGTGATGGAGTTGGTGCTTGTGTGGTTGTCTGTAAAATTGGTGATGGAGTTGGAACTTCTGTTGTTGTTGTCTGTTTAGTCGTAGTTGTGGGTGGTGGTTGGGTAGTTGTTGGTGGTGGCTGAGTAGTAGTAGTAGTTGTTGTTGTTGTTGCTGTTGTTGTCGTTGGTTCTGTCACTGGTGGTGTAGTACTAATTGGCGGTACATAGTCAGCACACGTATCACAACACTGATCTCTGTATGCTTCGTCTGTACCACAATCTTCTGGTACACATGTGTCTATCTTGTCACCATATTCACAGCCTTGAAAGACATTATCTCAAATATCAGTACTTGCAGTTTACTTTCTTCAAATAGCAAAAAATAACTTAAGTCACATAGGAGCTGTAAGCTGTCTTTCACTTGCAGTCAATGGCTTAAAGATATTAAATTATAATAATGTGCATCCATCATTGCAAATATTTAATATACCTTTATTACATTGTACAAGTACAAATGCTGATGAGTTTTGTCAATAGGTCCTCTTATCACAACACTCAACAATTGCAAAGACTGTATTCTTCAAAAGCTGATTTTTGCCATTTCTATGAATTTTTTATGTGAAATTTATTCCCATAGTGTGACCCACTTTAAACCTCTACCCCAAGGTACTGATTTGAAGAAAATTGAAACTAAACTACCTAAGGATGCTTCAATATAGATAATGGCTATTTATGTACTTAGTATTTGCTGTTCTTGAGAGATTTTCCCCATAAACATATTCCTTTTTAAAACTTGAACCATCCATTGTTGATCCTTATTCTAGGTAGCAAGATTGATCAAACCTGAGTCCATACTTCCCGCGAAAGTTTCTGTTTTTATATTACTATAAACAAAGACTTTTAAAGTTCTTGAAAAGAAGATTTTTTTAGCTCTTTCCTATTCATTCCTATGCAAAAATGTGATCGTTTATTGACTTCCAACACTATCCCTAAGATGACTAGCCTAATAACTGAACAAATTTAAATCTACACTATGTGAGGAAGGACGAATGTTACATTTTTACTTGTTCCTGTTCATATTTTCTTGCAAGAAGGCATCGGCCGTCGTCTGATCAAAATAAAAACACTTCACCTAGGGTAGCTTTAAATTAGCATGCAAGTTTGATTTGAATACATGTATGCCCAGTGGTTCTTGAAAAGTTAAAATTGCCAAAGAATAACACATAGAGGGACGTCGGTTAAAATGTAATCAGAACGGCTGACTAGTTTAGTTTTGAGCTCAGGTGGGCTAAAAACTCTAAACTTAAAATTTTATAATTTAAAAAAAATCAGTTCACCTTCTGGTCCTGTGCTCACTTTATCACAAGTGTCACAACAATCTTTCTCCTCCACATAACACAGAGAGGGGTTTGTCAGAATTTTGGAACAAGAGTCACTTCTATCGCCAAACGGACAATCTGTAATAAAATTGTATTATCATTGTATACCAGGTTGTATTATCATTTTATACCAGGTTTTCACTTTTTTCAATTAAGCAAAAAATGAATCTATACGACTACTTATTTAAATTATGTATAATTTTAATAAATAACTTTTCTTAAAAAAATTATTTTTTGCCATGTTTTCTGTGTATTCTTAGCAATATTTTTACAAATTCTTTTGAACGAAATAAAGACACTAAATCATAATGCATCGACAGATACTAACGCTAAAAGTTGGTGTAATCGACCTTTTCATTATTACCTGGTTTTAATTTGTTTGCAGCTTTCCCACAGGATTCGCAACAGCTCGTCATGTAGTTGGATTTGTAGCATTGGGAAGGAGTTTCAGCTACAACCTGAGCACACGTCTTCTCCAGGAAGGAAAATGTTTTAATTGAATCCCCATGCACACAATCAGCTACAATTAAATTTGGTGAGTGTAAAAAGGATGAAATGAGGATGCTGTTTTAAGTTTGAAATATATCATCATCTTCGATTACATATTTGAAATTTTTAATATTATATGACGTTATCTTATGACAGAAGTTAACGAACTTCTCGAACAATCATCGTATGTATAATTAAAAGCATTTTAAAATGTTACTTACGATCTTTGCTTGGAGCATCTGCGTCACCTACACACCGACCTTCTAGACACCACTAAAATAAACCATTTATTTTAAAAAATATTTATTTCTTAAACACAAAACGAAAGTTACATTTCCTTTTTCCAGATATTTTTATAAGAACATACCTTCTTATCTCCACATGAAGTCCCTCTAAATGCAGTTCCAAATACAAACGCATTTTCATTATTCTCTCCCGTGTTACAAGCCATTGAAGTACATATATCCGCGAAAGATTTCAGAACATTGCCCTAAATTAAATTGAAGCAAAGATAAAAGTCTTTCAGATGTATATGTATATACTTATATATATGCTTAACCAATAACAATGTTTTGAGTCTAATGCATGCTTTACCGAGCGTGATAGAAAGACCTCTGAGGATGTAAATGAGTGACATGTATATTACAACTGAGACAGCGGACGGAACGGCTGACAGATTTAGGGTGGACCCATTCGCCTTTTATGTCTTACATGTATATATACATAAGATTTAATAAATCAATTTTTTGGTTTGACTATTGGACCCTACCCCTACCCTAAACTAACCCCCTCTCCCCTTAAAATAAATCAGGTTCTGCCACTGAGAACTTACCCATCCATAATATGAATTAGGTCCTATAATGGCTTTACACTGGTCATTAGGATTTGTTAATTGTCCAGGGTGTGCGGCAATATTTTGATTGAATTCTTTGGTATCATAAATTAGTGCTTCATCAGTAAGACAATTACCAACTCTAGAATCAGGTTTACTTCTGTAAAACAAAATATAGATTAAATTATAAAAATTCTAATTTCCCAACGAACAAAAAGTAGACATCTTTTAAGATATATGAATGAAAAACATTTCAAATTGTCTTTAAAATAAAGTATCATTAAATAATGCCCTTTTCATAGTTTTGGCTCTACAAATGCTCTATTTATCCCCTTGCAACGGAGTTAGAAAGGTTATAGCAACGCGCCTGTGTGTTTTATATTGTTATTAATAAATAATTCGAATTTCTTAAAGCTTCGTCTGTACAAGTGTTCTTAATCATTCTGAAGTTTAATATATTAAATCTGCCAGACAACAATGAAACTGCAGGATTTGGTAAGACACACCTTAAAGGACTCTTACGAATTTATTTATTTTCTTTCCTTCTATTTTCGTTCTACCGTGAATAAATGATGCTGTTTTAACTTTTCAATGCATGACTAAAAGTACCTCTTCAGTCACAATAAAGTTTATACATGAACCAACATTCAATAATGCCCGCAATTAAAAATGCATCTTAAACATAGACATTCATAATCTTTGCCTGCCTCAAAATTTATTCTTAAAACTAGTACTCACATGTTAGCAATGTATTCCCTGAAATAATCAATAGAACAAGTGGAGAATCTCCAGGGATTGTGTTTCGTTGTTTCCGTCGTTTGGCCAGATACGGCAGTCAGTAGGTACTGGTCCATTTCAGCACAATCGTTTCCTACACCATCGTGTTGTGCTCCCAAACTGAAGAAATAAATATATTCAAAAATTATAAACACTGCTTAAGGAACATTAAGTAGTGCTTTTTTGACATTGTAGTTAAGAAATTTTGAGGAAGACTTATTCCCTATCCAAGCAACTGCCTTCAGTGAAGCTTTTATTTTAGCCAAAACACCAACAGAACAGTTCTAAGACTTAAGAGTCCATAAATGTCATTTAAATGAGGTCTTTTTGTCATTCTAGAGGATATGAAAACTAACGCCACGCTTTAAAATTGTAAATTAAACATCCCAATTCTCTTCTCCCTTTATCTTTCAAGTTGAGATTTGACACTATGAAAATCTACTTTCAGTGCTGTCCATATTTCTATCATTAATGTTCTAAGTACAATATGCAGGGGAGATATCTAAATGGTATCATTTTACCACCATGTATGTATTGAACTCTTTTTGTTAGAGAGAACATCAATTAATAAACTTTGCTTTCAGCAAAAATGATTTCATTCAAAATAATTGTTTTATTGTTTAATTTATAAATATACCTATGACCCAGTTCGTGTGCAGCAGTGAAGACGCTCTCAAAATTTCCAAAATCTTCAATTACTGATGTACTGGCCTCTGTGCACAATGCTCCAACGTAAGCAAACCCTATCAGAAAAAATAAGAACCACGCTTTTAGAAGCATTTCGTGTTTCTCACAAACAGTATGATATGATCATAATTATTCAAAATTCAAGGGAAAAATTGTTCTAATGTATTTATTTAGTTTTAACGACGTTCGATCCTGATATTTAAAGTCTTAAACTTTTTTTGCCAAGTATATTTTTAGTTTCTACATACATAGCTTAATTAAAATTCAAATAAAAAAATCGGGGTCAATATGCTTCTTTTGGCGCTACAGTATATTTAATAGGACCTTTTTGCACTGAAATTTGTGTCTAATTAAAAATTACCTCTTCTACGTTTTACCTCCAATATTTTTATCCTATTAATGCATGAAAAAAATGAACCCTAAGTCTGTTTACAAAAAGACACTTTAAAATTCTGACTAAGAAAAAGTTTCAAATTGCTTCGCAAAATCAATGATTTGACCTTTCTGCACTAATAAAATGTGATTTTTCTGGCATTGAAGATTTAGTAAGCAAGAAAAGTATTTTAAAGTCTTAAACTTTTTCTGATTTTAAGCAAATAAGTCAAAGTTATCTTGAATATTTAGAAAATAACATCAAAAGTAGGGGTATATGATGTAAATTTTCAGATATTACTAAAAAAAGTGTCAATTTTACGTTAAAATTGACTCAATTTTTCCCAGGATTTTCAGAATATATTTACTATATTTGTCACACTTTATTGAAAGAATTCATAAGAAATTATTTAATAGATATTTCAGAACCAGCATAACACATTTCACAGCAAAAAACAGCTTTGTGTGCAACCAGCATGGAAAAATTGGAATCCAAAATAAAAAGTACTGTTATAGTTCAAAAGGGGAAAAACTGATCATTTTCGTCTAAATACTCTTCCGCCACAAAATATAGTCCCTAGCCTAATTCTACTTGAATGGAATTTAATCGCAGTTTTTTCATTAAATACAGTTCAATTTGCATTGTAGAATTCAGATCTAATGTTAGATCTTAAAAAAAGATAAAGAATTTCATAAATAAAGGACATGACCAAAATCCACTCAAAATCTCAGGATCGAACGTCCTTAAACAATACTTGAGTGTTTGTCTGTAGAATGAAACCATGTGTTGTAGCCTTACCTGTGACATCTGTCTGATAGTTATTTTTGCTCGGAGAGTAGTAAAGATCTAAACTGTAAAAGAAATCTCAATGTATTGCAGAGGAAACAAAATCAATTAAGTTAGCAAATAACAACAACTGGAATTGGTAATAAAACAGTTTACGCTTTCTATTAAGCACAAATTTTAATTTTTAAGAAATATTAAGGTAAAACCAAAAAATAAGAACAATTCACAAAAAAGTCGAAGAGAATTTTTTTTATAATTCTATCACCCTTTGAAAAAACCATATTTCAAAATTACTCTGTGAAAAGCATAAGGTGGTCGTGGTTTGGTAATGTTGTCTTTCTTCTGAACTCTGTGATGTTTGTAAGGGCTGATTCTATATTTGTCAACTGCCTTTTCGTGTCATCAAATGTGTTTCTTATTTTCCCACACGTAAAACATGGATAGTCGGCAACCTTATAAATATAGTGCCAAGTTATAAATTGGCATGAATTTTCTACCAGTAATACAAAATTCAGAAAGCTTGATCTGAAATTTTAAACGATGTATACCTTTTAATTATGAGCACCGCCTTTTGCTTAATTGTTGGAAATGTGTCCAAATACATATTGTACAAAAGTTATAACTGTAAAAATGTATTTCATTTATATGTCTGAATTTAAAAAAACGGTTAGAAAAATCCTGAAACCTCATATACAGCAGCTGGTACTTATGTCGATATAAAATAAAGATTAAGTAATTCATCGTTACTAAATCGGCAGAAAAAGCACTGGGGCAACTACGAGAGGAATATAGATTTTTTGCACAATAAACTTTTTAACAAAACGGCTCTTTGATCTTTGTGGTGAAAGTAATTAATGAGGATTATTTGGAAAAGGAAAGGTACAAATAATCTAACTAGAAAACCATCTATCACTTTACTGAACCTTAAATATAGATGTAGGCCACAAAAGTTTGAAAACAACACAATCCACTAACTTTTTTTATTTAAATTTATTTATCATTATAATAATTTTTTTCCCTTTTAAAAAAATTCAGATCTGATTTCTATAGTTAAATAAACTTGTTAAAGTATGCAGATTTTACTTACGTCAACGATAATGAAACCAGTGACCACAATGTTTAATGAAAAGTCTCCCTTTATGGTTTTGTAACGGAGAGCAATCTACAAAAATCAAAATAAGTCGTCAACATAAGATGGTGAGTAAAACAACATTCGACCCCTCTTTCAAATCCACTTAAACCTGGAATATATTTTTTTCAACAAATGATGATATATATTCCTGATATATTCTTAGTTCAATAGAAGATACAAGTATTTAAAACCATGCATTTTGATATATATTGTTTCCTTTCATCACTTATACCCTCTTTCTTTGTTTTTTTTTTTCGATTTTAAAGAGAGTACTCCAAATATATGTTTCCTACATGTATCATATTTCTGAAGGTCTCTGATTAGAATTTGAATCAAAAATTGAAGAAAAATCCTAAGAGTTACAGCAAATTTTAAATATTTTAAATACATGTATTGATCAACTCAGATTTCCTCTTAAGCAACTTATTTATACTTATATAAGGAACAAAAAGAGTACTAAAACCGTGCAAAACGTTTCTTTTTAAAAAAGGAACAACGGCACATGAATTTCAAAATATTCATAGATAGCTGTGTGTTTAATACGACCGACAGAGACCAATTCTTTAAGTCTTCGCACAGTTTTTAGAACTATGGGTTCAGTGTCTTTGCACTTTATATATATTCATTTTCGATTATATTTGTAGAAGCAGAATGAAACAGACCACATTAAGAAAACGATCGTACCCCGTTAATCACTTGTGAGAAATAAAGTCTCATGTCCTTCTTCGTATTGATATCACGTTCTTGACTGGTTGCACCTGTTGCTTTCTTATAAAATCTGAAAAAGATACAAAATGAATAAATGTAATGGACGGAAATTGATTATGCTATCACAGGTTTAGAAAATGTTATTAATGCTGATCAGAATCAATGTCAAACAAATGATAAAGAAAGTACCATAATAATTAGTTCGATTTCAGAACATGTCAATGCTTTACTTGCACCACCAAACCACATCAATTTTATATCTTCAACGGAAGCAAATGCATCCAATCCCAAAAAAAATATTTCCGCTTATTAGACGTAACATATCTAATTTTAACTGAATCTTTGTATGCATGTATTTACCTTTCATATGTAGCATAATCCAGTCCTACAAGAATGCCCACGTTGTACTCATCGACTACTGTTGTCACTACGGTCTTCCTACTGGCTGTGGCGAAGGCAGTAGGCTTGGCTGAGTTTGCCAACCTCTCTCCTAGAACTGGGGCATTATTCATGTCCACGACAAGCCTTCGCTTGGTTCTGCTACCAAGAGCCTTAAATGCTTGAAGGGGTTCGACTCGTTCTGGCCTTGGGGTGCTCACATCAATAGGTGCTGGGGTAAACACTGGGACTCCTATGTTTGAGGTTCGTGCCCAGTTAAGTCTAGACAAGCGGTTCCCACGATTAGACGGTTTTCCAAATTTACTTCTCACTGGTTGACTTGTTCTTTCCTTTTTAACTGATGAAAAAAATAAGTAACTATTCACTCATTTTTTAAAAAGAAGCTAAATTTTATCAAAGGCGCAATTAAATTGTATCGATGTACTTTGAAGACGGCAAGATTCAGGATTTTTTTTTATAGGGAGGGATTTCCAATGTGTTTGAAAACTATAATGAGATTATGAAATATTTCACAGCTTTCAAGACGACAATATCATGAAGTACTATAGTGTAAATTAGAATAAAATTGACAGATTCATTGAAGAAGCTACAGTGTAGGTCAGATCAATTTCATAATCTTTTTAATAAAAAAGAATAAATTTGATGTTGAATATGAATACTGTTCGTTATCTTCCATGTTCAATGTTCCTTCTATATTTTTTAAAAGGATAAAATGTTTTTTTAGAAAGACGATAACATATTGGGCCTATCAGGTGAAACTAATTTAAGGTAAATATCTTAACTATAGAATAATAAATTGACTAACTAGAATCTTTTCTCTATTTGTTTTAAACTTATTATTTTTTAAAATACTTTTTTATTCGGACGGTAAAGAGTCATATAAAGGTCTTACAAATTGACATAAACACATAACGTGTTACATGTATTTATTAAGTTTAATGGAATTTTTTTTAAACTTCATTTTTTTTAGTTCTGTTCCTTAGAATTAGAGCTTTCAAAATTTTTCAAGATTGCAGTTTGTTTGAGAAAAAAAATCCTGGTAATAATAGATATTATTAAAAATTGTTTTCAATAGGAATTTATTTCAGTTGCTTCATTATTTGAGATTACTTCCATCAAGCATGATTTTGAGGGCAGATATAAAATATTTTGTTTACTAAATATAATATTTTACCCAATTTACCCAAGTGTATTTTGTGTGGAGTAGGGATTTTAGTAGCACCATAAAAGAGCACATCGGCCGTTCACTTACCTTTCTCCCACACTTTCTTAAAGTTTTGATTTTTCTTGTTTAATTCCCAGTTTGCACTCTGTTTGTTTGGTTTCGTCTTCTTGAACAACCCATACATAACTCTTGTTTTCTTTTTGCCACGTTCATCTACCTTGATATCAACTTGTCGCTTGCGTCTTGCTCCTTGGTCCAAAGGTTGCATTGCATATTCTTCTCCCTCTATATATACAGATCCTTGCTGAAAATTATCGAATCAGAAAATTAGACGATTTCAATGATGAGCGTTTGACCAATATATACCGGGGTATTTATTATTTCGCAAGGAAATTGATGTCTGCAAATAAATTATGTAATATTATGATTTAGTTGTGTTGTTATTAAAATGCAAATTAAATTCTTTAGTTCATACAACAAAATCTACATGATTCTGAGCTGATCAGTTTGGACTAAGAAATGGACATTTCCTAACCTGCGTGCACAACAAATGTAATTTTCTTCAAATATAATAAAAGGAATTGAGAAAAACAAAATTTAAAACTTCAGTTTTAATGCAGTGGTTGATTGATTGTTGAATTACGTTCCTTAATTGCAAACGTTTTCACTATGCATGTATAGGTAATCACCATATTCTGACGAAGGTTGTTAATTAAAACATACTCTCAGGACCATTGAACAATATAGCCAAAGCCTACCATGACACTTGACCTTCTACTGAAGGTCATACATTATAGCCGAAATGATCTTTGACTCACTTCTCATGCAAAGTGCATGACGAGGGAACAGTCTCGACCTATGTTATATATGTCTTAGATTTTATGTTTTAAAAAATCAATTATAAGGTAATGAGATCCAGAATTTGAGGAAGAAAAAATATTAATTTTACTTATTAATCACTCATGTGAACATACGCAGAGGGAGCTTAAAACAATAATATAAGATGTTAATTTATTTACCTTTGGGATAAAATGATTCAATGACCAATTTTCTGATTAATTAGCTAGCATTTGCTGTTGTTTTTACATTTCCGATGCGTAATATGTAGGAAAATATGTTACGCTTTAATAAATCATGAACAAACGAGATTTTTGTTCTGTGTGAAAATAAACATGAATCGGTCAATGCATAGTGGCTAATATCGTTCAAAAAGGAGAAGAATCCTTTAAAATGAATTATTAAGAAATTTATAGTTTCATGATACCGTATTCGCAAACAATCTCTAGCCTTGATTTAAAAAATTTGAAAAGAATGTCAAGTTACCAATGTCTTTGTGCATTCTCCGTTCGCTTGTTGCTGGTCGCATTTCATAAGAAAAGCTCCACCATTTTTTGGATCGTGGTAAAATGCTACCGACTGTGAAAAGAAAAAAAAACCGAGTTCATTAAAGAAAAATGTCAGGATGTAGTTTTACAGATCAGAACAAAATAAATCCTTGAATTTTAATGTATCAATAGAGAGAATATGTAATATAAATTAATAACAAAACATACGAATTTTAAATTGCTTTATTTTCTAATGTTTTCATTTCCAATGTTCTACTTTGTATGTCATTATGTGATAATATTTAAGGATAGGAAACTGAAAGGATTTTTTTTATTCCGTTAGAATCATTCAAAAGAGTATGTCACAGTGTAAATTAATGCCATACAGAACAATCATTCTGATGAGCATAAACTATGCTCAATAGGCCAATTTAATACTTATGCAATATCCATTTTTACAGAATACTACAAAGGGTCCACAAAGGGTGTGGACTCCACTGAGACACTTAAGATGGGTCCACGAATCCTTGATTCGATTCTGTGGAAGAATTATGAGATCGTTTAACCTTACTTTATAACTGTATAATTGAAGTGAAGAAAACTATTCAGTGAACTATTTAAATTTTAAAAAAGAAATTAGTCTCTGTTAACTTTTATTACCATATACCTGTATTTTGTACTTTGATACGTCAATGTTTGTACATTCTTAAAACAATGTCTTATATTAATTATATTCTTACCGAATCGGCTGGAACCTCATCTCGCACTAAAACTGACTTTCCGTCTGGTCCAACTCTTGGAACAAGCACAAAGGCATTTGGATTCAGTTCATCATACCTTTCCAAATGAAGTTCTAGATTTTTATTTTGATTTCCAATATTTAAACCAATATCTATATTTTTAGGATTTTTTTCCTCCACCGGAGCCTCGACTACTGCAAGGTCTGTTGGTGATTCTACAATGACAAAGTCTTCTATTTACATTTATAGGTTTTCTAAAGCAGGAAAGGTTAATGTATGTTGCTCTTATTGGTGTAAATCTACAAATGCATGCATGAAATCAAGTAAATACAAATTTGGATTTCTGCATATGCAGAAAAATAATATTGCTGAATTTTTTCTTTTCTGCATATTGTTTATCCTCTATTATGTTTGTTTCATAATCTAGATACATTGAATTATACTAGCATCCTTTCTTAGATTTTGATTTCTATCGTAAATGCTTTTCGAAAATGCTATTTACTCTAGACTTTTCTAAATCGTATTTCTCGTTATAAAAGTTACTAGGTTAGTGTCTTAATTTAAACTCCACTTTTTAAAAATCTTTCTTGGTTGTGGGATTTTTAAGGAATTCGGTTGCGGTCTGCTTATAATTCTAAGTTTGAAATAAATTCTTATGACTAAATTCAATACATGTATCTCCCGCAATATTTTTATTTCTTAATCAAATAAACTGGAATCCCCGTGTACTTATCGCATAAAATCCATAGATTTAAATCCATATAAAAAAATTGAAATATTTATGAAAATTAAATGATATACGCCACAAAATTTAGATCGTTAATTCCAGTATTAAGTGATTGATCAATTCATATTGTAAAGAAATCTCCCCTAATGCATCCATTAGCTGACTCTCGAACATTTGTTGCAATTAAAAAAAAATTAACACGAATATCATGGCAAGGAAAACAGTGAAATTAAATAAGTGTTAACTTATTAAATGTAATTTATGTTTGATATCAAGGATTTTTTTAAAAAATAAAAATTATTTTGATAATTGATACGAACCATTTGTTTGTGAATACGTTTCATCCCACAATATAAAGCAAATTAAAATAAAACACAAATCTTTAATCATTGTCGATGCACTTTTTTCATCTGAAGATATTTTACGCAAGGAGAAGAAAATATAGGGTCATTTTGCGGTAATTAATCATTCTTGCAGGGCTTTGACGGGCGCAGCCTGTTGAATATCTATACTTAAAAGGTTTGTTTTACGCAAATTCATTCATGCATGCTAGCAAAAAATGCTAATAAGCGATTTGTTGTGTGCTCTGAAAACAATTGTTTGAATAAGTCTGGTAGAGTTGTTTACTTTTTGATTTACAGAAGTCATTTTACGTAATTAAAAATGTGAATTAACTGTATATGAAAACAATTATTGTGTTTCAGTTTTAAGGGCTTGTTAAAGCAGACTTTTATTTCTTAAAAGAATGTTTGAGGAAGTTGTTGTAATAAAAAGAAATTACACAATACCTCATATGGATTAATTCCTGCTTAGACAGTTTAAGAATCTTGATTCCAGGTCAAATTCAAATGACACTGTAAAGGTCGATTTAAAAAAAACATTCTTGGATGTTTTAAAATTATTTGTAAACCACAAATTAAATCAACTTCATGTACTACTGAATATATTTATTACACCAAATTTATTTTTAATTTGTTATTAAAAGTCTTTAAAACATGGTCGTATAAATGCAATTGGACGTCGTAGCTGTTTTGCTTCTTAAGTTTTTTTGGGGTCCAAATCAGTGATATCAGATTAAACTAGTAATTTTGTCAAGAGTTACTTGATTCGTCTTAAAATTTGCGTGTAACAGTACGACATTTAACTCTGGAAACAACATTGTCCACGCATTCTACTACCATTTCTGATTGTGATATCCAACTTTTTTATATCACTTAATAATTCATTGTCAATATCCATGGAATAGTATGCTCCTTGTTATGATCTGGAAAACACAAAAAAATTGTTGACAATTTATTTATGTTATTATGACTCAGTTATATGTATGAAAAATATCAGTCAGCATTCGACTTAATGAAATATTGTATTTACATGATTGTACATGTACTAACAAGGTCATTAAATCGACTGCAAAATTTGCGAAATAATGACCTTGAAAGAAGATGTTGATGTCCTTGTTTTATCAACTTGTAAGGCAATAGCTTACCTCATATAGAGAGGCATTGTTGGTACGTACATCACATCGAAACAACGGGGAGATTTAAATTGCATAATCATGCAAATTATTAGGGTATATTGCTACACAGGTAAGAAAGAAAAGATAAAATTACATGTATTCCTCATTTATCCGTCATATAAATTTGTTGTTAGGTTACCACTGTCGTCTTTTTCTTCTTTTTGTAATATGATATCCTAATATTAAACAGATACGTAATATAATAGGGTTTGTCGTTCTCAAACTTATCCTTAAAAGTTTCAATGGCAGCGGTTCCATTTCAAATAAGCCAGACACAACAACACTTGATGATAATTCGTAATAAAGATTTTCCATGCTATCTGTGGGTAAAACTAGGTAAACAATAAGAATTTGATACTAAACTTCTTTCCGAATTATATGTAAAAATAAAAAGCTGACAATGTAAGCTTTCTCGACAAAGGGTGCAAGAGGATCTTGATTAATTAATCAATATTTAATCACTATTCACTTAATTTTACCAGTTTTAGTTAATTCGATTTTTGGTGTTGCTAAATTTGAAGAACACCTATTCCAAATTACTTGACGTACGTTTAAAAAAAATAAAATGCCACTGTTTGATTGCTGAACAGCAGTTAAATGAAAAAACAAAATTTTTGAGTTATATAAACTGCAGCTACGGTATACAATTTCTTAACTATATGTTAGAGAGTAAAAAAAAATATCTAAGAATTTTTAAAGCTTTTTGCCATTTTTTATTTCCCGATTCTATGAATTGAAGTTTTAGTAAAGATTTGGTTCATATTTTTCCGATTAATCTGTACTTAAATTTTTATGATCAATGGTAGCTTAAAAGAGAACTAAATCATTCATGTCACACATTTAATTTTTTGCGTATATTGATTCTAAAAAAAATTGATAGATATTTGCATGATCGTGTATTACAAAAAAGACTGCCAGCATTAAATCCTTTACTAAAGAAGAAAGTTGTAAATATGATATTAATAAACTATCAACTTAATTACACTTTAAGTTCGAACTATAGATCCCACTGGAGCCATGGAACCTTCAATTTATGTGAGGTTAGTATGTGCTCGTCATAATCATGCAGAAAGCTCTCTTTCTTTTGGTCCACAAGTTTAAAAAGAAAAGATTTTCAGAGATGTAAAAATACAAGTATTTGTAACCAAATTTACCACATAAAAAAATAAAGCTCATAATATGTGATATCTGTGCTTTTTACATCTTTTATCCTACTCCACATAATAAAACAAAATTTTCAACTGCGCCAAGGTATGTTTTTTTAAGCTCACCTGAGCCGAAGGCTCAAGTGAGCTTTTCTGATCACATTTTGTCCGTCGTCCGTCCGTCTGTAAACAATTCACATTTTCGACTTCTTCTCAAGAACCAATGGGCCAATTTTAACCAAACTTGGTACAAAGCATCCTTGGGTAAAGGGGAGTTTAGGTTGTAAAAATGAAGGGCTAAGTCCCCTTACAAGGGGAGATAATCAAGAAAAGACAAAAATAGGGTAGGGTCACTAAAAAATCTTCTTCTGAAACTTATGTGGAAGCATCCTTGGGTAGTGTAGATATTAAACTGTAAAAATCATGACCCCCCCCCAGGGGTAGGGCGGGGCCACAATAGGGAATCCAAGTTTTGCATAGAAATATATAGAACAAATCTTTAAAAATCTTCTTCTCAAGAACCACTAGGCAAGAAAAGCTGAAACTTATGTGGAAGCATCCTTGGGTAGTGTAGATATTAAACAGTAAAAATCATGACCCCCCAGGGGTAGGACTGGGCCACAATAGGGAATCCAAGTTTTGCATAGAAATATATAGAACAAATTTTTAAAAATCTATCGTAATCTTCTTCTCAAGAACCACTGGGCCAAAGCTGAAACTTATATCCTGAGGTAGTGGAAATTATAAAGTTTTAAAATCATAAAAGGGAAAGGGGAGTGGGGCATGATAGGTATAGCAAGAGTGGGAATCTGGTGAAGAACTGCATCACCCAAGTTACTCAGGTGAGCGATGTGGCCCATGGGCCTCTTGTTTTATGTTGCACCATAATTGAAATTAAAATGCAAAAACTGTTAAGTCCGTTATTTTTTATTTTGATTTTTATTAATGTTTTAATAAAAGAAAATATTATATTAATACATGTAGATGCTTTTGAGGTTTAATTTCTTCGTCGATCGTTCGATGACAACAATTTTAAGTTTTTATCCATGATAGGCGATCTTAGTTTATTATAGCAAGTTTAGATCTTCAGAAATCTTCAGACAAATTGAAAATTATTTCAAAATAATATTTAGTAATTTATCTTTAAAACACTTCGAACGTGACATTTTTTGCCTCGAAATTAAGCAATGCATTATTTTGACCACAAGGTCACACTTCATTATCATGAAATGACGTTTAAGAAAAAAAAGGAAATCCTGAATGATTTCAAACAGTCTGTTGAATGAGGAAGGTTAATTTTATTGATAAAATCCAAAAACAGATTGTTCAAGCGTGAAATAAAATATGAAGAGTAGAAGTGTAAATACATGAAATAACTAAATACCTGTGTCCTCTACAAAAAATAGAATTTTCAATTAAGATTAGCAATTGAAAAATTCAATTTTTTGTAGAGGACACCGGTATGAAATTACTTTAGGTGAAACTCATAAAAAAGGACAATTGTTTTTCCATTAAATAACTGTTGTAAATACAATGTACCATAACATAATTTGGCTGTAATGGATATTGTGATCACCTACAAACAAGGTAAAAATAATATGGATAATAAAAAACATTGATTTATAGTAAAGAAGTTGAACTTCATAAGTTAAGGGCAATACCTTCTTTAAATATGGGTTCATCGACTAGAAACTCAAATAATGATAAGAAAATTGGCACTATTTTACATCTGCTTAAAACAACTAAGAAAACAATTTTCAAAAATGTTAACCTTGAAATGCTAAAAGTTGATCTATGGACGTACTACTAATTTGCTAGAGGCATGATATAATCAAACTTAAAAAGTTAATTCAAACAATATAAATAGAGGGCAGAGCAAACACGTGCTTCCTTCAAACATCAGAGATGGAAAACAAGTGCCATGGAAAATGAACATCCCTGGACTGGTCATTCCCAAAAGGAACTCCTTATCATGATTTGAACACATTTTTTTGATAATCATGTTCTGTCAATTTGCATGGGGAAAAAATCAGAAAGCCTTCAACTCTATGAAAGATTTTATTGTCTGATTGTTTGAATCTTAAAATTCCAATTTTTTTTTAAATTCAAACAATATTGTTGATATCTTTATTTCACCCTTTTGTTTGTCATTACTAGTAGTTTGCATCGTTTTAGAAATTTTTCGTACTAAGATCATGGACGTGTTTTGAATCAACTGCAAGTCATAAACTCCACAGGGATGTGATGATGATACATTGCTACATAGAGAATGGAGCTGACGATAAAAAATACCCGGTAGAAACATTACGTTTATCATTAAGTATTGTCGTTAGATTACCATTAACTCTTTGTTTACTAAAATATCCAAATATGAAACAGATGCATCATATAATGTTTCATTGGTCTCGAATTGTTTCAATGGCAACAGTTTCCATTTTGAATTTTTCATGCACAGCTATATTTGGTGATTATATCGTAGGCGTGAGAATTTATCTAGATTTTCTAAGCTATTTGTGTATAAAATTGGGTTAAACAATGTTATACCTCATCTCATTCAGAATACATGTGTATTGTACAAACACTCAGAGCAAAAAGAGTAAACTATGTAAGCTTTCTAGACAAGGAAACAAGGGAAAGGAAGAAGTAAGATTATATCATTAATTCTATGTATGGTTCCTACCAATTTTAATACACTCTTAAGTTAATCTGAAAATTGTTATATTGAATGCCACAGCAAGATATTTTATATACTGAATTCAATGTTCCCACTTTCGCGATTAGTGTATCTTCATTTAACCGTATTCAATGCATCATGTTTGCAGGTATATCGATCTCAGAATTAACAAATAAAAAATATCTCAGTAAAGAATTCAGTGTCAAAGGCTTGTTAGGAAAATGTAATTTTCAGAGTTTTTGTTCGTAAAAACATTGATCTTAGATGGAAAAAAATATTCAGCTAATGAACAGGTATCAATCTAAAACAAATTGTAAACAATAAAAATCTATGAACATGCATAAAACACGGACACACGGAAAATCAGATGTTGGTTCGTGTAATTAGGAGGCGTAAGCATCCCCTGTTGACTGGTCACACTCGCCGTGATCTGTTCAAGTAGAAGGAACATATTGCAGTCAGGAGTACAAAGGCTTACAAAATGATAAGAAACAACGAATATCGAAAAAAGTTGGAGACATTGGCACAATTTGCAGGTGCTTAGTAAAAATAAGTTAATAATTCAAATAAATTTTAGTAACTCCTCTTCGTCTGTAGTACATGTATAATTTATGAATCATCAAAATATGACAAAGATACGGCAGAATCTGTGATGTAATGGTTTAGTTTCTCAGTTTTAAGACAATTTTATTATGGAAATTTGCTATTTAAATAAAAGGCTTTAAAATGAAAGAAAAAAGAATAATTTAGTTACAATGAGATACTTATTTATGTGCACATCGATTTATTATTAGGAATTTAAATCTATGTAACATTTTTTTGTCTGCAGGGTTTAAGATTTTGATGAATATGCTTTTGTTAGACTAAATGTGATAAAAACATTTTTATTGGTTAGTACTATATTAGAAAAACATCAATTGATGCATAATTTCATTTTTAATTTATCTATGCTGTCGATCTTTGCTAATGACAATAAATATTTTTTTTTGTAAACTTAATTGCATTTAATTATAAAGGTTGTTAATGTCAGAATTTTTAAAAGTCCTTGAAGCTATTTCACAATAACCTGTTCATGTGGAGGGAAAATACATAGTACAAAAAAAATAAATTTACTGAAAATCGAGTTTATGGTTACTTTTTCAGTGCATTGTTATATACATAGATTATGTTTAAATAATGCAGCATGTGTTGCGATTAATCACTTACATTGTATATTATTTATATGACACATCATTTATGTTCATTCATCACGTTTTGCCAATAGTTGGCGCTAAAGAGGCGCGAACATACCAAAATCTGCTTTCACTTGCGGGACTTAATTGATCGTAGTCGTCGAAATTTTCAAGGTCGATACTTGTACATTAAATAGGTTTTAAGAAATACATGATTTTTTCAAACATGAATGTACTATTGGGACAGATTTGCTTATTAACATCATGTACCTATAAAGAGGTATTTAAAGATTTTTACTAAAGGGTTATTTCAGAGAAAATAATATTATTGAATCATACATTGCGCATGCGATCCGACATAAGCAGACAGAATTTGTGCAAAATGCGTAAAAAGAAGAGAACACTTGCTATGGCCTTCACCTCAACATTTAGATACCGGGTATATCGACGACGTACGGTCAATTAACAATGGTAATTTCCATTCCTATGTCGAAACAATATATCCTGGTGAGCTTGAGATAAAAGATACCAAGAATCTGACACATTTGTTTCATATATATACTTGGATATTTTACTTGAAAAAGACGTGAATTGTAATCTTACAACCAAGCTCTATGATAAACGTGAACGTTTCTATCGTCAGCTTCCCTAACTTATTATGCAGCGATATACCTTCATCACCTGCATACGGCGTTTATATATTTCAGTTGATTCTATACGCAAGAGCATGCTTTACGTAACTATGAACAATTTAATTCTAAAACGATTTAAATTATTGACAAACAAATAAATGAAACAAGAATAACAGCAGTCTCGTTTAAAGTCATCATTTCGTAAGTTCTTTGGTCGATACAATGACCTTGTCAGCTATAGTACAATTTATCATTGAGTCAAATGCTGACAGACGTTTTTCATAATAATTGTTAGTTCATTATTTATAAACTCAGATGACAACGATTTTTTCGTTATTTCACGATAATGACAAGGAGCAATTGGTGGGTGTGACCGGTCAGCAAGGGAGGCTCAATCTTCCATGGCACCTGATTCCCCGTCTGATGTTTGAGAGGTCCGTGTTTGCTCCTATTTTGTATTGTTTTATGAACTTTGATATTGAATACTGTTCGTTATCTCCTTATCCTTCACAAGAAATATATGCAAGAATAAGTAACTTCAAGTAAAGCGTGGCGCAGTGGTTAGAGTGTTTGATTTTGAGTTTTGAGTATTGAGCTGATCCATTCGTCACTGGTTCGAATCCCATTTATGATTACAGGATCGGCAAGGAGACCAGTCCTTTGGATGAAATCGTGTAGTCATGTGTCGCAGAAGACGCTAGCATGAAAGAAAATCCCTCATTGCTTAAAGACCCTAAGTACTAATTTTGCAGTCGCCCAACGGCATTTGGTTCCGTACGTCTGAAGCACTACGGTGGGAACGTTAAACACAAATTAACAGCCAGTCCTATTTCATCGTTCAAAGGGGACGTGACGCTGTGTTAAAATAAATAATTCTATGGAAAAAAAATTTGCATTCATAAAATAAGATACTTTAATATTAATTAATAAAAATAAAACATAAACAAACAAACAAAACACAAAAAAAGCAAATGTTGGAATTTTGGAATTTTCTACTCATTCAGACTTTTTTATAAACTTTAAATACTTTAGCTGGGGGATATCAAAATTTGAATTCTTTTTTATCGCCTTACGTATACGTAGTATAGCGAAAAATATTTGTCCTAACTACATGTTCACAAACGGTATTACGGAAATGTCTTGTTACTAAGGTTCGGTTGTTATGTAGGTTATGCACAGCGCCCCCCCCCCCAATTTCTTAATGTTTTTATCTATTGTATTCCTGGGCGGCAGAGGATCGGGGCTTATGTTCTTTACAATGCTTTTTCGTATATTTGTTAAAGTGCAATTTGCAGTGCAATGTCATGTCAATGCTTTGTTTGTATTTGTAATTTTTATCTTTATAAGTATTAAGCATTTTAGATAAACATGTTAATATCTATAGCACCATTTCGCAATGTCAGTGTAATATTTTATTTATCAAAGTGACAGCTTTGAGGAATTATTCTTTTCGCTTTCACCTTTTTATGTTAGCTAACCAATGGTTTCTGATTCGCCACTCTAGCTCCTAATTCATAAAATGTGGCAGGAAAGTGGCAAATTAGAAACATTTGGATAAAGAGGATATACTCTTTATCATTGAAATCTACAAAAGGACTAATTGCAACATTATATAATGTTTAAAATTTTCAAATTAAAGGAAAATAAATGTATTACATGGAAATTGTTTGTTAAAGTCATTATTTGTATATTACAAAATGATTTTTTTTTACTCGTTTTCAGGTAAGAGTCTCTTGTTGTATTCTTGCTTTTTCTCTACTGTTCAATATGCTTCTTATTTTCAAGTTTAGCCAGGCAATAGGCATACTTTTTTTCCATTTGTAATGGTGAATTATTTCGTATCTGCACAGTAGAAATCAAACCAAGAACCTGTTGATGAACTTGCATGTTCATGTAGTAAGGCAAAAATTTAAAAGGGTGAAAAATCTGGTGGTAGCTCTTTGGAATGGAATTTTGTAACACGATTTCAGAATCAAAAGCATTTGCTTGATCAATGGTTTTAGATAGGTGGCCTTTAATTAGAAAGTTGATTCAAGATCGATTTCAAGACACAATGAAGATAAACTCAGCAAAGTCAGATATGAATGTATCATTGCTTTGGTTATGATGGTGAGGTGGATATTAGAGAATAATTCTATGGGAAAAAAAATTGCATTAATAAAATAAGATACTTTAATATTAATTAATAAAAATAAAACATAAACAAACAAAACACACAAAAAAGCAAATGTTGGAATTTTGGAATTTTCCACTCATTCAGACTTTTTTTTAAAAAACTTTAAATACTTTAGCTGGGGGATATCAAAATTTGAATTCTTTTTTATCGCGTTACGTATACGTAGTATAGCGAAAAATATTTGTCCTAACAACATGTTCACAAACGGTATTACGGAAATGTCTTGTTACTAAGGTTCGGTTGTTATGTAGGTTATGCACAGCGCCCCCCCCCCCAATTTCTTAATGTTTTTATCTAATGTATTCCTGGGCGGCAGAGGATCGGGGCTTATGTTATTTACAATGCTTTTTCGTATATTTGTTAAAGTGCAATATCATTTCAATGCTTTGTTTGTATTTGTAATTTTTATCTTTATAAGTATTAAGCATTTTAGATAAACATGTTAATATCTATAGCACCATTTCGCAATGTCAGTGTAATATTTTATTTATCAAAGTGACAGCTTTGAGGAATTATTCTTTTCGCTTTCACCTTTTTATGTTAGCTAACCAATGGTTTCTGATTCGCCACTCTAGCTCCTAAAATGTGGCAGGAAAGTGGCAAATTAGAAACATTTGGATAAAGAGGATATACTCTTTATCATTGAAATCTACAAAAGGACTAATTGCTACATTATATAATGTTTAAAATTTTCAAATTAAAGGAAAATAAATGTATTACATGGAAATTGTTTGTTAAAGTCATTATTTGTATATTACAAAATGATTTTTTTTTTACTCGTTTTCAGGTAAGAGTCTCTTGTTGTATTCTTGCTTTTTCTCTACTGTTCAATATGCTTCTTATTTTCAAGTTTAGCCAGGCAATAGGCATACTTTTTTTCCATTTGTAATGGTGAATTATTTCGTATCTGCACAGTAGAAATCAAACCAAGAACCTGTTGATGAACTTGCATGTTCATGTAGTAAGGCAAAAATTTAACAGGGTGAAAAATCTGGTGGTAGCTCTTTGGAATGGAATTTTGTAACACGATTTCAGAATCAAAAGCATTTGATTGATCAATGGTTTTAGATAGGTGGCCTTCAATTAGAAAGTTGATTCAAGATCGATTTCAAGACACAATGAAGATAAACTCAGCAAACTTTAAGTCAGATATGAATGTATCATTGCTTTGGTTATGATGGTGAGGTGGATATTAGAGAATAATTCTATGGGAAAAAAAATTGCATTAATAAAATAAGATACTTTAATATTAATTAATAAAAATAAAACATAAACAAACAAAACACACAAAAAAGCAAATGTTGGAATTTTGGAATTTTCCACTCATTCAGACTTTTTTTTAAAAAACTTTAAATACTTTAGCTGGGGGATATCAAAATTTGAATTCTTTTTTATCGCGTTACGTATACGTAGTATAGCGAAAAATATTTGTCCTAACAACATGTTCACAAACGGTATTACGGAAATGTCTTGTTACTAAGGTTCGGTTGTTATGTAGGTTATGCACAGCGCCCCCCCCCCCAATTTCTTAATGTTTTTATCTAATGTATTCCTGGGCGGCAGAGGATCGGGGCTTATGTTATTTACAATGCTTTTTCGTATATTTGTTAAAGTGCAATATCATTTCAATGCTTTGTTTGTATTTGTAATTTTTATCTTTATAAGTATTAAGCATTTTAGATAAACATGTTAATATCTATAGCACCATTTCGCAATGTCAGTGTAATATTTTATTTATCAAAGTGACAGCTTTGAGGAATTATTCTTTTCGCTTTCACCTTTTTATGTTAGCTAACCAATGGTTTCTGATTCGCCACTCTAGCTCCTAAAATGTGGCAGGAAAGTGGCAAATTAGAAACATTTGGATAAAGAGGATATACTCTTTATCATTGAAATCTACAAAAGGACTAATTGCAACATTATATAATGTTTAAAATTTTCAAATTAAAGGAAAATAAATGTATTACATGGAAATTGTTTGTTAAAGTCATTATTTGTATATTACAAAATGATTTTTTTTTTTTACTCGTTTTCAGGTAAGAGTCTCTTGTTGTATTCTTGCTTTTTCTCTACTGTTCAATATGCTTCTTATTTTCAAGTTTAGCCAGGCAATAGGCATACTTTTTTTCCATTTGTAATGGTGAATTATTTCGTATCTGCACAGTAGAAATTAAAGCATGAACCTGTTGATAAACGAGACTGTTCTTGCATGTTCATGTAGTAAGTCAAAAATTTAAAAGGGTGAAATATTTGGTGGTAGATTTAACAATGGAACTTTATAACACGATTTCAAATTCTAAAGCATTTGATTGACCAATGGTTTTAAATAGATGGCCTCTAATTACAAAAATTGATTCAAGATCGATATCAAGACACAATGTAGATAAACTCAGCAAAGTTGGCTATGAATTTATTATTGCTTTGGTTATGATGGTGAGGTGGATATTAGAGAAGCTGAAAGACACTCGAACACTGAAGTGTTACATCTTAATTGCGTTGGAAGTAAAGCTAAAAGCGACTCTACAGAACATCACAGTGATATTTGAATCTACATGTACTTACATCATACAGTAACTCTAAAATAAGTTTCATTTATATTGTCTTTAAATACATATACATGTATAAACTTTATTTCTCTGAGGTAACCTTTCGAGATTCAAATTCTCTCTGTACCCTCGACCATCCAAAAAAAGCTTGTAGCACCTTCACAACGACTAGTTTAGCGGAACTGGCAAAATTGTCATGGTTTTCAAAAACAAAGTCCACCATGTCTTCTAGCGTAAATTTCACAAACGTTAATGTCTGGTGTTCAAATTTGTCTTTTGGACCACTAGAGAAACGATCTTTTAAATTATCTGCACTGATTCGATTTTCAGGTTTAATTCTGTTATCTGTAAGATCAACGAATCCGCAAAGTCCCCATTCGTGGGTATCGGTTTTCAGATAGATCGTGGTCAAACAGACTGCTTCGGCATCGGAATCGGTTAATTCAAGACCAAGTTCTTCTCGTAGGCCACGAATTGCCGTATTGACAAGATTTACTGTTCTTGAAGTTCCCTCTCCTTGAATATCTGGGGTAGATGCGCTCTCAACCGCTCCACACGTAAAAGCTCCCGGGGCTGACATTCCAGCACGTTTTGCACGCTGAGGAAAAACGAAGAATTGAGGCTTTCCTGGACCTTCGTTTGTCAGAATCGCAACATGCAGTCCAAATGTATTGCTAAAATAAGGATTCACGTCCCCTTTGTTTGGAATGGCATCTCGCTTCTGTTGATCGCTCAGGCTCATCCAAATTTTTCTCATGGCTCTGTGATGAACATATTCTGACTGCTTAAAAAACATTTCAACCCTTTGACACTCGTCTTCACCAGGACGGGCAAATGCTAGACTTTTCAATGCCACTGTGGGGTTGTTGTCGATTATTTTAGCTTTTGCCTGCTTGCTGAATTCTTGGTAATTTTCGGTATAATCTTCCTCTTTGTCCCAATTTTCATATCTGTCCCTACAAGGTCTGGGCTCTACTTGGATTGGACAATTCAAGTCTTCATGTTGGTATCCACTTGGTCGGTATCCAGATTCAAAATAGCCAATCTGAGTAGCGTCTTCGTCTGTGCAGGAATCCGCAACGAATATGTCTGTCTTATCCATAAATCCACAGGAAAATAACTCTCTCTCCTCTGCTTCTGAAAGGTACGGGTTTTTCCCTCTATAATATTTCTGAATCACATCTTCTGCTGCGGGTCTTTCTTCAGGCATCTCATTCGTGCATTCTATTATACATTTTCCTACAAGATCTTTTGAATTTGTGATGTAATCCGTTGGAATGGAAGTTGATGGAAGATCTATTTCATCCCCTATGCTTGAAGAAGAAAGTTCTGCTAAGGGTTTTAAGCCAGATATTGTGAACAGCATGATTAAGCCAAAACAATAAATATCGCCTTTCTGGTAGTCGGTTATAGTATGACTTTTACTGCTTTCATCAGAAGATCGGAATTCTGGAGGTCCCCATCTTATGTTTACGTATCCACTTATTTCGGACATGGCGTTGCTGCTAGACATCACCGAACCGTATCTCGTTTGTTGTTTGTCAATCTGATCATTCTTCCACGCCAAACCGAAGTCTGCAATTTTGATAATGAATTTGTTCACATATCCCTGAATCAAGATGTTGTCTGGTTTTAAGTCCCTATGCACAATTCCTTCCGAATGCAAGTAGCTTAGTGCGCTGGCGATTTGCTTCCCAATGTCCCAAGCTTTTCCCAGTGAAAGACCCTGTCTCTCGTGGCTCTCTTGTTGAACGATGTATCGATAAAGATTCGTAGGTATAAACTCCATGACAAAAAACATACATGGTGTCTGAAATACCTCCTTTTCATCCTTGATGCCCAAAGTGTGCTTCAGTTCTTCCTCTGTCTGGATATACCCCATCCCTCTATAAGCTATAATATTTTCATGGCTTAAATATCGCAGAAGTCTAGATTCACGGGCCTGATGTTTGGCTTGCTCTTTTAAGACTTTTATAGCCACAGTTGCGGAACTTTTCCAGGTTGTTTTGTATACGCTTCCAAAATTCCCTGCTCCGATCTTTTTCCAAGGTACATCTAAGTCTTTAAGGTCTAATGTGGATATAGTATCCTGATCTGTAGAAACTTGTAGATCTTTTACTTCTTCCTTAATCGTCATCAAAATCTCCAAGGCCCTTTGTAGCTTTGGAATTCCTGTTCCATGTTCCTTACATAATGAGGTGAGTATGTTTACCAGTTCCTCTATATTACTATCAACATTTCGGTCTCTTCCCATTGTCTGAAATATTGGCATTTATGTATTTTTAAATATATGTTTCATATTTAAGTGTATGGTTCAAGCAAGTAAAGTGTGGCCAATATGCACTTCGTTTACAATAAAAATAAGTACGAGAATATAATGCGCCATTTTATTTTGTTACATGTGGATCCTAATTTTACATAAGCGGATATATACAAATATAGTAGCTACAATTCTATATTCATTTTTCTATCTCGATGCATTATGAGCATCTTAATTACCGGGTAGTTGTTGGGCATTTCTGGACAACAGATCAACTAAAATTTGTTGTCAATTACCATGATTTATAGGAAACAAAGACAATTAAGTGTCATTTTGGTCATATATAATTTAAAGGGCTTTATAGAGAAATTTTCATTTTTTTTTTAATTTTCAGCTATTGTTGGTTCAGTTACGGAAATACAAAATTAAATCTGGGTGTATAAAATTAAAATAATAATGATAAAAGAACCAAAAAACTAAAGACAACTAATTTAAACTAAACATTGTATGTAATAAAAAAAATCCGAATGAACATACAATTATCTACTGTGTCTCGGGACAAGCCCTAACCGCGGGGCTTTTTGCTTCATGATCATTTGATAACATTAAGATATATTGTCTCCATCGATTATTGTAGCATACGTTACAAAAGTAAGACTCAGTCTTTGAGTACTGAGGCACTATTCTCTTAGGTTCAAATTTTTTAACCTTTCTCCCTCACTGCGATCGAGAGAGAGAGAGAGAGAGAAAGAATACAATGACAAGGAAGTAAATTAACGAAGGGGTGTCTCTCTTCTTTTTTTAATCTAGTGTTTTCAAAGTACTTTAAAAACATGCGAATGTCGAGATATTTTGTTTAGTTACTCAAATGCAAACTAAAAAATCGTAAAATTAAGTAAATTTACCTTTTTATTTCACCTACTTTCACTTTCATAGAAAGCTGGAAATTCAGAATAACTTTAAGTACAAGTGAATTAATTTTTTCGTCACTTCCGGTTCAGGCCCGCGGAAATTGAATTTGTAAACATTGTGACTTTCAAATGCAACTTGCAAGCTTTTCAATTTTGTGTTACAATAGTATCATGTGTTCAAAAGGCTGAAACATTTATTCAGTTAACATGGATAAAGCTTCAAGTGCAATTCGCAGGTACAAAACATTCAAACTCAAAAAATTAGGTTTAAAAAAAGGATAATCCGAGATTCCTCACTCTAACCCCCGCTTTTATATTACTTGTATGACTTGTGCGGAGGAGACGCACAAGTCATAATGTAAAATTCCAATAATGAGTCCTTGTGACCCATCTTTGATTTGGGCTGCTTTTTATAGTCCACATTATATATCTTGATCATGTTGATATGTGCAAGGTTTTGTCATTTGCTACTGATTAGATAATTAATATTTTTCAGGAGCGGAGCAAAATTGAAGTCTCTGGGATCCGGAGAAAGTTCTGATTTAAATGTCATGATATCTGAATTAAAAGATATGAGAGAGAGTGCTAAAGGTTTCATGAATGCTCAGAACTCTGGTGAGCTGAAATTTTCAATTAATAAATGTCTAAATTTTTTAATTAGCATCAACAAGGACGTAGTTAAACTCAGCGAGATGTTGTAGGGACTAAAATTTTGGTCTGGTGTCCACTAGTGATAGAGACTGAAAGAAACGTTCAAAGGAAAAGGTTGAAGCGAGCTGCTAATTCATTTCAGCCCGTATTGATTGAAACAAGCAGTCGAAGTCGGGATAAAAATCCCTAATCACAATGTATAAAGGATTGATCTGAGATATTGTAGTAGACACCAGACCAAAATTTTAATATCCCTAGGACATGGTAAAAGAATAGAAGTTTTGTTCAGTTGTCTTTAGTATTTTTCTTTGTTTGTTTAAATTTGCTTGCTCATATGTGTGGTCAAATGAAAACATATTATTATAAGTATATAAAGCATCTCTACTTCCTAGTATGTCAAGATATGATGAGATGGGCAGTAAATGAAGAAAATCGAGCCATTCAGGTATAATCACATCATGAATCTGTCATCTGAAGAGTATGTTTTAACTTATGTTATCTTTTGCCTATTATAATCCAGTTAACATGGTTAAGATATAATTGAAAAGCTGTTTCAAACCATTTTCTCAATTTTACAATTGTGTGGTATGTTGATTACAGTAGACTTTAAAATAAATCATAACAAACACTCTTAACTGTCAAAAACAATAAAAAGTAGTCTTGGTGATGATTTATACTATATCATGTTCTTGGGAGATTATGAATATAAAATACATTCTAACCTCATTATCTCAAACACAAAGGGAACGATAAAAAAAACTTTGAGATTACAAAGGACTCGGGATATCCAGGGTAAAATGCTTAAAGGAATAAGTAGTTGAGACTTCCAAATTACTCCAACATATCCATGATATTCATGTTCCAGATATTAAATTAAAGTCAGTTTGTTCTTCTTTCTTATGTATTTTTTTTTACACTTTTTTTCTTTTTAAATATAGGATGTTGCGAATCACATAACTGAGCTTAACCTTTTGTGGACAGATGTGCAGAAGGATTTTATTGGTGAGTGTTTTATTCAGTCTTCACCAAAATCCTGGGGGTCCGAAGCCTAGGTTAAGGACCTGGTAAAATTGGAAGTGGAAATTGCACACTTACAAGCCCGAAGGGCATGTAAATTCTTAGGCACAAGCTTCTGCATTATTAAATTAAATAAAATACCAATAACATTAAATATACTTAAAAGTCTTAATTTTGATACTGTAGACCACTAAATTTTCGCGACACCTTATTTTCGCGAGATAGTCATTGACACTTGATAAGCGAGACAAAATTTTCACGAATTGTGGTTATTGCTCTATATAATCTTATGGAATACTATTGTACGCTAGAACTTATTTTTCGCGAGCACACTGTCTCGCCTAATTACGCGAAAATAAAGTTCTCGCGAATAAAAAGTGATTTACAGTATTTCATCTACCCCGGTAAACAGCTTCAAGCACAAAAGAAAATTTTAGAGACGGTTCATTTTAGGAATGAAAGGTTAAAAACAATATTGAGGGCGAGACGATAGATTGAAAGAACTGGATTTTGTATCATTTTCTTGGCATGAAAGAGCAAATAAGAATAAAATAACTTGATTAAATTCTGGGCATGTAAATATTTGTTCGGGCTAGTGTAATTAGAAGTTGCAAATGCCCGAAGGGCATGTACTGAGAAAAAGATTTGGTGAAGACTATTTATTGTATTGTCAGAATTCATTTAAAGAATACAAATATATATGCATGTATAACATGTTCAAGAAATTTCATTATTTTATAAATCTTGAAAAAAGAACTTGTAGATTCCTCACCATGAATTATGCATTGAATAATAGGTACATGTACATCAATAAAAAATGAATTAATCAAAGCACTTTTATTATGAATGATTTTATTGTCTGATTTCAGGACATTTGAAAGAATACAAACAAATGTTTGAGATGGTCTTAGAAGGAGAAAAACAAGTTTCACAAGCCAAAGAAAATCTGGTAAAGTACATTTGAAAAGCATTACGGAGACCATTGATTTAATTTTTGAAACTTATAAAACAGTATCTGACTTCACAAAGCAGTCATAATATGTAAGGCTGGAATTAAGTGTTATAATGTTGCCCTCTCTGATATTTTTGTCTGATATTTTCCGGAGCTAGGTTTGAAAATGTTGAATGATACATATCACAATATTTTGAATTGGTCAGAAATTCGCATATATACCTAGCAAATTTATCATATATATTATATATATAAAACACAAAATGTTGGGTACTCAAAGAAAAATTATAAGTCTGAAATTTTTATTGTGTTTCATAGAAAATGTTATTTGTGACAGGGACAAGAGATTATCAACTTTAGTCAGTACCTACCTTCTGTCTTTTCTGTTGTACACAAGATTATACTACAGTTCATTTTATTATCATGATTATTTTTAAATTCTTACAGAGCAACTGTGAACAAAAAGAATCAAAACTGAGAAAAGACTTGACTAAGGCTGAAAAGGTATGTTGAAAAAAATATTATTAATAAAATAGACACTATGGTTTTAAAACTCTTGTTGTAACTCATTTTAAGATAGGGATGGGGATTAATCAACAGACAACTGTTTATATTGTGTTTTTAACTTTAATGCTATTGTATGCTATTTCTGACATTTATACATATCATAAACATGATAAAAAAAATATCTAGCATTGACTATACGTGTATATGATAAAAAAAAATTGTCAATTTACACTGTATTTGAAATTTATTTTACTATATGCATGTATACAATAATACATGTACATAGATATTAAAGCATGTTTTGAAGAGGAAATGAAATAACATTTTATGGCATTTAGTTTAAGCATTTTACCAGCTAGAAATGATATAAATTTCAGTCTGTGTATAAACCCAAATTTTCAATAATTTGTGGGAGTGGTAAGGTATGTCATGTTGTATTGAATAGAGTTACCTTTCTTGAAATGTGTTCCTTTCAATCTCTCTTGTAAACATAATTATGCCCTCCTTCGAAGAAGGGAGGGCATATTGCTTTGCTGCTGTCTGTCGGTCCACTTAGTTTCCGTTCATTTTTTTCGCAAACGTTCCACATACTGAAATGAAATTTAGTATACAGATATATCATATGAATATCTGGGTCAAGTTCTGGTTTGGGTACGTTCGCGCCATTTTTGACAGAGTTATGCCCCTTGGACTTAGAAAAATTCCAATTATTTGCAGTTTCCGTTCATTTTCTTTGCAACCGTTGCACATACTGAGATGAAATTTAGTATACAGATTTATCAGATGAATATCTAGGTCAAGATCTGTTTTGGGTACGATCGCGCCATTTTTCACAGAGTCATGCCCCTTGGACTTAGAAAAATTTCAATTATTTGCAGTTTCTGTTCATTTTCTTTGCAACCGTTGCACATACTGAAATGAAATTTTGTATACAGATATATCACATTAATATCTAGGTCACGTTCTGTTTTAGGTATGATTGCACCATTTTTGACAGAGTTATGCCCCATGGACTTGGAAAAATTCCAATTTGGGGAGAGGGGGTCATAAGTGTTTTACAAACATCTCTTGTTCATTATTTTGTTAATAATATTACTTTTATTTCATAAAATCTGAACTTTGAAATACATGAAATATGCCTCAACCAAAGAATTGATATAACTACTAATCCACTTGCATGTGTTTTGAGTTCATAGTTGATACTGTGAATGTTGCATGAAGTTTACAGTTAAAAGTACATGTATACATGTACTGGCACAAGTCTTTTATCAAAAGGAATAACATAACATGTTTATGAATCCATTAAAAATTATTTATACAAATCAATACCTGTAACAATCCTGTAACAATATGTGTCAAATATAAGTACAATGTATGTACGAATTTGTAAGTGATATTCTACAATTATGTCCTTAACAAATAAATTTTATATAAATTGTCCATGACTTTTTTTGCATATGATAATCCAGCTATATTTCTTGTTAAAGAGAAACTGCGAGGCAGATAGAAGAAATCTGGAAACCAAATTATATGAAGCAAAATCAGAAAGAGAGAAAGCGGAAATTGAAGGTATATCACTATATGAATAAGTAATTAAGAAATTTATAATATGATAAAAGGCCTATTCCTGCTCTCATAAAAGTCAAGTTTTCAGATTTTGGGTATTATTTTTTTTCAGTCACTGAAAGAATTCGTGAAAATGAGGCAGTCAAGATGATTCGATTAAAAGAGGGCTTTGTAAGGATTGCTGAGGGGTACATAGAGTTAGGGAAGAAATGCTCTACAGTTTTCAAGGCTCAGAAAGCAAGTTATTTTACTGAATGCCTTAATTAAATGTACATACATCTATCCAAAATGGTTATGAACATATGAAAACTGAACATGTAAAATTATCAAATATAAGACATTCTACTACATGTAATAGAAAATCTTTGAGTCATACAATCCTTTGAATGGCAAGTGTCTGGGGTCATGTTCACTTTTCATTAATATTTTGTTCTTTGTATTCAAGGATGTTGCCATGGAGATCCCAGATGTTCATGGGAAAGAGTTGGAGGAAGTGAAATATACAGGTTTGTGGTGACTTGTTTGAGAAACTGCAATCTGAGGTGCACTTATGAATTAAATGTACCTGTTAATAACTGTATATTGTAGCATTAAAAGAAAGGGTCATTATAAGGGGAAATTACATATACATCATCATAATGCAATTCTTATTTTAATTTCTATTTATTTCAATTTATTTAACCCAGAGAGGTGCATGTAATATCTCTCTTTGATAAATTTCCTTATATGGAAAATGCATTGAATTAGTACATGCAGCTGTTGTTTTACAGGGTCTAGCAAAACACAGAACCATCTGTACAAAGCAAAGGAAAAATTACACAAGTACAGGAGAGAGTCCTTTAGACTGAATCCCCCTCCAACTTTTCCAGCATACCACTGCAAGACACCAGGTTAGTCCACAGAAACTACATGTACCTGACAAAGCATTTGCTAGCAAAGATGGTGACAATGAACTGACTGTAAAAAAAATTAGCCTTGCTTCTCTCTCTCTTGTCAACTGTTGAATGAGTAGTAAGGGACAGTTTATTATCAGAAATCAATCTACGTAAAGTTAATACTTATCAAAGTTGCATTCCCCATGAAAATATTTGTAGGATTTAAAAAAAAAATTCTCATCTCATCTGTGGAAATTTGCAATTTCATGTAGCTTTGGAAAAAAGATCTTTAATTATGCCCCCCTTCGAAGAAGGGAGGGCATATTGCTTTGCTGCTGTCTGTCGGTCTGTCGGTCCGTCGGTCTGTCGGTCCACTTAGTTTCCGTTCATTTTCTTCGCAACCGTTGCACATACTGAAATGAAATTTGGTATACAGATATATCACATAAATATCTAGGTCAAGTTCTGTTTCGGGTACGATCGCGCCATTTTTGACAGAGTTATGCCCCTTGGACTTAGAAAAATTCCAATTATTTGCAGTTTCCGTTCATTTTCTTTGCAACCGTTGCACATACTGAGATGAAATTTAGTATACAGATTTATCAGATGAATGTCTAGGTCAAGTTCTGTTTTGGGTACAATCGTGCCATTTTTGACAGAGTTATGCCCCTTGGACTAAGAAAAATTTCAATTATTTGCAGTTTCTGTTCATTTTCTTTGCAACTGTTGCACATACTGAAATGAAATTTTGTATACAGATATATCACATTAATATCTAGGTCAAGTTCTGGTTTAGATATGATTGCACCATTTTTGACAGAGTTATGCCCCCTGAACTTTGAAAAATTACAATTATTTGCAGTTTCTGTTCATTTTCTTCACAACCATTGCACATGCTGAGATGAAATTTAGTATACAGATTTATCAGATGAATATCTAGGTCAAGTTATGTTTTGGGTACAATCGTGCCATTTTTGACAGAGTTTTGCCCCTTGGACTTGGGAAAATTCCAATTTGGGGGGAGGGGGGCATAAGTGTTTTATAAACATCTCTTGTTATATCTGGTTTAAGTATTAATGTAGAATTGTCAGAAAAATTTAATTATAGTCTGAAAATGATATTGAAATTGTCCCATGTAATTTATTTCTATACATACATAAAATATTTGTTGTGACAGATGTTGAAGAAGATGATCCACCCCCGTACTCCCCTCTAAAACAACAGACACCTTACATGGAAGATAAGACAAGTTCTCGAGAGTCTGTGCTCAGCCCTTCTGCCCCATACCCCAACACAATGTATCCTGTGCTGCCTTCCAAGCAAAGTCTGGACCAAGCCTTGAGTGCAGTGAAATTCTATTGAATTACTGACTGAGTAAGACCCAAGTGCAATATTCAACCAGGGAGGCTCAAACAGATTTGAAGCATTGCATAAAGGTTCATTTGAAGATATCTTTACATTAAGCTTGAAATATGTGTATCTTGCAATGGTATCCTTGCTGAAAGTGTTTGTAATTTTTGCACATACTTACTGTGAAGGTCATTTGAGAAGAATATTTTTCCCTTGATATACCCTTATACTTGCATTTATCTTTTTCCCGACTTTGCTCTTGTAACAATATATTTTTTAAACATTTGTATTATTATATCTTTATTAAACTTTCTTGCTCCTTTTGGGCCCATTTACAAATTTTTGAAAACTTTTTTTCTCCATTGAGTTTCATAACATTAGCATGAAGTACAGACTTGCATTATTAAGGAGGCTGGGAGTCAACAAATTAACAAAAAAACAACCACCAGATATAACTCAAATTTTTTGATATGATATCTTTAGCTGTCAACTATCATTTGACAAAGAAAAATTTCATACATATTACTTTAAAAATTTGATCATTTTTGTATATCTTTATTTGGAGCTCTTCTTCTAAAGAAATAGAAATAGTCTAAAAATGGCAACGACCCCCCAGCCTCTTTAAATTCAAACAGTGATTTTTTTGGAAATACTTTTAAGATTATATTTCAACTTGGAGACATTTTACACCAACTATTGTGACAAATTCCACTTGCTTTTACTTTTCAATGAAGTGTATTGAATTACTTTATATATTTTTTTTCATGCTTTATCTGTTGATTTGATAATTTTTTACCTAGTACCTGGAGTACAGTCCCTTTATATTGTTCGTTATCATCTTTGTGATTCTTTTCTACTCTGATTTACACATACATGTATGTAACTGCAAGTGTTACAACTTTGGGTTTTGAAAAAAGATATTTCTTTGAAGTTAATGTTAGGATGGATTTTATCATGTTTATAATGATCATTTACAAGGTTAGCTAAATAATTATCTTGGAAGATCTTTCAAAATTAACAGTACAATTTTTCTGTAAATGCATGTAGAAATATTTATCAAAGGAAACCATTTACATGTAAAGTATCTTGTTTGTTTATATTCAGTGTGCAAATGAATGAGACCCATTTATAAAGATGTAGATTTAGCATCAGCATTTTTTAACCTCTGTACTTTTCATTGTTGTATTTATTTATTTTTCTTTTAATGTTTCATAAGAATGTACAGTGTACATTAAATTTTACGTAGTCACTAAAGGTGCTTTTATTGTTACGATTGTGTACTTGTATCGTAATGTCCAAAACTTCTGTTAAATGTCACAAATGAACAAATGATAATTTCAATTTTCTCTTATTTTAATAGCTATTCATTAAGATGAAATCTATGTTAGATTCTGGATATTAGTTTTATATGTATGAAAGTCTTTCTTGCATATTTATTTTTTTTTTAATATGACCACTCAATCAAGTTTTAATAAATTTCATTTCTTTGGATATCTTTTTGCATTTATTTTTAATCAAAGATTTAGAATCTCTTATTTTAAATCAAATTATTTAATGAAGAGTCACAAAATATTCAATGTCAATGTGCATGTATAAAAATACTTCTATGTACTGGTAATTTAAGATTCAGGTGGATTTTAAATTTGGTCTGTTTGGACCGTTTATACTTAATCTGTTTGCAAAAACTTAGACGCTGCATTTAATTTTTGAATGGTAAGACATGATAGGGCTTTTATATAAATTCACAAAACTTTCCATTGTTATTAGACCTTTCTTTGAGTATCAAAATTCACTTCACAAAACTATCCATTGTTTTAAGACCTTTCTTTGAGTATCAAAATTCACTGATGCCTTGACCTTGATGTTTGACCTACTTTTGAAAAAACTGCCCATAAGTTCTAAACAGGTGGTTCCTAGCTCTATCATATTTAACATGCTTTCTGTGTGACAAAACCTTTACTAACATTTTTTGCCTTGAGTTTGACCTTTTTGTTGAAAAACTTAAACCTTTGCCAAAACTGCTGAGTAGTGGGTATCTGGGCTTTCATATTGCACAAATGTATTTCTTGTTACAAGACTCTTTGGGTACTAACGTTTTTATCCCTTGACCTTAGGGTATGACCTACTTTTGAAAAAAATTAACTTTCACCTTTGCTCTGAGCTATACCATATGGTGGCATACATGTTGTTCAAACACATTTTGCTTTACTATTTATTTTCAACATCATAAAAATGCAACAATTATCAACAAGAGCAGTATTTTTAATAATATCATTCGAACATAATTTTATGTCAAGAATATACAAAAAAAAAATTAAAAAATAACAGTTTGTCTATACAAAAACTTCTATTTTAACTAACCAAAAATTGCACTTGACATCCTAGGAAAAGTCCAGGTGTATACCAGTAGGTAAACAAAATAAAATATTCTTCATGTCTATATAACAAGTACACTATACACCATTCACCAGTATACAAAAATTGAGAAAAATATGGTTATGTTATATTTACATCTATAGAAGTAACAACAAATAATCAACTGTCAAATGAAAAAAAAATTAAGCATACAACTGTAGATCACTAAATTTTCGCGACACCTTATTTTCGCGAGATTGTCATTGACTCTTTGTAAGCGAGACATAATTTTCACGAATAGTTGTTATTCCTCTATATAATCGTAAGGAATACTTTTATACGCGAGAATTTAATTTTCGCGAACGCCTTGTCTCGCGTAATTACGCGAAAATAAAGTTCTCGTGAATAAAAAGTGATTTACAGTATAAATAATAAACTTATTTTCAGGAGTCAAACTTTTGTAGCACATTTATAAAAAAAAAAATAAGGGTTTGTGACTATTTGATATCATTGCTGGTAGCCTGGCACAGAAACATAAACTGTAGATTGGAAATTTAACATAGTGAACATGAAATTGCATGTCTCTTGATACCACAAAAATTACAAAAAATAATTTTCCACATAAATTAGTGATTTCACAGTTCATGTATTATTTTACATAGCAGCTCATTTATCCAACAATTGTGTATGTAAAAATGATCATCAATATGACACATGGGTTTCATAGTGTTTCACATGACTGTAACATTCACAGAAGTATTTGTAGTCTTTCTTTGTGACACGTCTGGGTATGTATATATACCAGGAGAGAACGGTTGCTAGGAGCCACCTATCCAAGGTCAAGGTCGGGGTCACCCACAGTATAACAGTGAAGCACAAAAGACCAGGGTGGGGGAAAACCTCCCTCAGATGAAACAGGCCAGACGAAACAGATCTCTGGAAACGACCATCATGGTAAAAGACCTGTAAATAAAGGTACAGTTGAATATTGAGTTGCAATAATTTCAAAGAAATGTCTTTCAGTTTTTGACATATTTTCTAATTTTCGAATGTACAAAGTCCAATTTTTCAAAGAATTTTTATAGTTAGGCAATTACCTTGTTGATTTGTGGAGCATAAACTTGTGTTATATAAACCAGATTTTTTAGAAGTAGGATTCCCCATGCAAAGTAATAGACGAGTCGGAAGAAGAGAATCAGGAGAGGATATGAGGAGATGTTCCAGGACCATATTGTTACTGAGGGGATGGGGCTCCAGTAAGTCATCAACATCTGTGAATGAAAATAATTGCACTAATAATCATAATGACAATTTCTTAATTGTATTTATTCAACAATTAACTTACTATAATAGTTTTCAAAAAATCATGCAGTTGTATATACAAAATCTCTTGGTTAAATTCAATTTTCAATTTCAAAATTCCATACTAAATTAGAAATTTGATCCCCCCCCCCAATTAATTGCACCTTTAACCAACAGTGGAGGAGCACAATGTTGAAGTTGCTTAGATAATCTTTTTTAGCAAATTTTGTTGTTGCTTTTCAATTAGTTAATTGTACTGAATTATAGTTGTCATGTTAAGCATGCCATCTTTGGTATTATTTGAAATTTTTGAGTAGCAATTTTTAAACACATTTTTTTTCATACCAGCAGAGTCAATGATGAAGCGATAACATAATTTTGTCTAAATACTGGCAAGTCTTCCACCCTGCTCCAGTGTTTCATGTGGCTCATCAGTCGATGCTGGCAAAGAAAAATCAACAGCAAGCCAAGATCACAGAAAACATCTACCAGGACTGACTCTCTTTTACCTGTAAAGGCAAAATATATCAGATGATGAGAAAGTGTAAGTACATGTATGATCTAGAACGTGTATTCCAGAGGGGAGCTCTATATCATGTACATGTATAACGTTATATTTTATTTTAGTAAAATAACTTCACAGTAAACATGGTAGAGTAATACTCAAAAGTATCCATAACATTTGTTAAACTGAAAACTTTTGCTTCAAGTATTAAATTTTGTCTACACCTTTAAACACGTAAATACTCAACAGTCTACAAAAAATTATAAATTGATGAACATGTAACGTGTCATATGATTAATTCATAAGCTTCATTAAGCTTTCTCTGCAAACCTTGAAATATGTAAACATGCAAAACTTCAAAACAATGTTACAAAATATATTCATTTCATAATTTAATTCGTTCATAAGAAAGAACACACATTATGATTAACCCTACTAAGAATGACTGAAAACAAATATCACAGAATAACCGTTGTCAAAAACTGACTGGACGGAGGCATTAGATCAGGGACACACCATAGATAGTATATATATGGACTATCAGAAAGCATTTGATACAGTTCCTCATAGACGTCTTATCAGCAAGCTGAAAGCATATGGAATAGGACTTGAAACAATTCAGTGGATCCAAGACTACCTAAGGGATAGAAAACAACAGGTTACAGTGAATGGGAGAAGTTCCGAGTGGCATGATGTAACATCCGGCATCCCACAAGGCTCCGTCTTAGGACCGATATTGTTTGTAATATTCATAAACGACCTACCAGAGATCGTCGAGTCAATGGTATACCTTTTCGCAGATGATACAAAGATTTTTAACATTGTGAAAGAAAATGGAGATCAGGAAACACTGCAAAGAGATCTTGAAAAACTCGCTCAGTGGAGCAACACTTGGTTGTTGAAATTCCATCCTGAAAAGTGTAAATATATGCATATAGGGAAAAAGTCTTCACAAGAGGTGTCATACAAGTTATTAGGAGAATCTTTAGAGCGTGTTCAGGAAGAAAAGGACATAGGA
>PRKT01000180.1:631362-668554 GCA_003671525.1 Saccostrea glomerata | reverse complement strand
TTGAAGTCTTAAAATTTTTGTTTTGCACTTGACCTGTGATTTCACGGTAATGCATAAAGATAAAACTATTTTGAAATAATGTGAAGAAACTACAACAAATTCTGCATTTTATGGTGTTTTAGACATTAAAAAGAAACAATAAATGACACTGCAAGAATATTTTAGAAAAATGTGTTTTCCAATGAAATATATAGTGGAAAAATAAAATTATGACTCACTTATGGCCAAGTACTGTATATGACTATAAGGCTACAATATCCGGAAGTCACGTAGTGAGTTATACTAAAACTGAAGTAGGATATAGGGAGTCCAATGAAGAGGATCCTTAGGGAGCCTGAATTGGAAACCAACGATAAGTTACGATAAGTAAGTAACGATAAGTAAAAAGCCATTTTTGGGTTAGAACGTACGGATACAGAGAACCTGGTTTTGCCATCTTTACGTTACCTTCTATTATTTTGAATGACAGCTTGTCAAAGTATCGTTCATCCCATCTCAAAAACTTAAACAACTCGATTGTACATTTTGTCAATGATAAAAACGATACAATGTTTAGTATTCCTGTTGTAAATCCCATTTTTGTTTCTTGACGTTTTGCCGCTGAGATTTCTAGTTTCACTTTACAACTTGAGTGAATCAATCATGGACGGAAAAATAAATTCCGGATTTCTTTTTGGTTTCAACAATAGCAGCCAGGAAAAAAATTAGAAATTGAAACAATAATTTTCTTTTAAAAACTCCCTCAAATTAGGATTATTTAAAAATTCAGATAGATTTGAACAGGATAAAATACCTGAAATATATTCAAATATTTGAAGTCTACTTTCAGTTTCACTTTATCCAGCCGTCCAAAGTACACCAAGACCAACAGTATGGCAGCTGCAAAACTACCGAGGAATCTTCGGAAATTGGTGGCAACACGGTTTAGTCCTAAATTCAGGGATGTTGCCTCCATTGTCGAGGAATCAATGCCAAATCCTGGAGAGGGAGAAGTTTTAATCAGAAACAGGCAACTTTTCTTTTTCAATAATAACTGAATGATAATTGATATGCAAGTCATGTAGATCTAAATGTAAATCCATCTCTAGCAGTTTTAAAGAAAAACTTTAAAAAAACCAATTTTTCATGGAGATTGTAAAATGCATTTCCTGTTGCAAACAAGAAGTAACCTAAGAGTGACAATATTTCGTCCTACTTTACAAAATAAAATTTTGATTTTTTAGTGTACTTTAAATATATATTCTAAATAGTGTTGGCAAATCAGACGATTTTTAATAACCGGTTACTCGCTTCATCTTCCGATCGAGTACCCGGTTACTCGGATGATTTTTGGTAAATGTATCAATTATCTTATTCTATACTTGTCGGTAGTATTACTGCACAAATATACTGTATAGGGACATTATGTTTACAATACAAACATACGATATCGTCAAAGATTTACTATTTTAAAATAAAGAAAATTAATAGGGAATTCGACGAACAAAGACAAATAAATACGTCATCGTCAATCACCATTTTTCACATTCATTTACAGCCCCCGAAATATGTCGCAATCAAGGAGAATAATTATTTACATACTCCATAATATATGTGGAGTGTCCAGTAAATCGCTGGTTTCCGAATAATTTAAGCTTCGGTGATTTAACAGATTTTGAATCAGCTGTTCTTTTGTTACAACTCCAAGCTTATTATGTCTGTGGCGGCATCTCGTTAAATTATTAAATGAGGTTATTATAACACAGACCTTCAGAAGTTGAATACCCCCAAGCAATCAAAGCTATCAATTAACTAATCAAAACAATTTGATTCACTACAACCATGCACTAGATCAAGTCTAACGGTACCTCAAATTAGGGAAATGTTTAAGTTAGTATACATTTATAAATTATAAACAATCATTTTCTATGCCTTTACTATGTAGAATTTATTTTATCCGAGTAACCGAATAGCAGTTTTACTAACCGATACTCGCAACGTTCGACGGTTAACCGGTTAATCGGGTACTCGTTGCCAACACTAATTTCTAAATATGCTAAATGGATTATTATTAGCAAATATTCTTTATTAGAACTAAATGAACATTGATATGATCAAACTCCTGAACATAAGTCATTGATGCGTTTAAATTGTTACTCATTTACTTTTCTTGTTTTCTAGGTTTGTTGGAATTAATGCATCAGACATAAATGTAACAGCAGGTAGATATGGCAGCCAGGCAAACATCAAACCACCATTTGATATTGGTTTTGAGGTAAGACAACTGCTATACATATATATCATCATAACTTACAATAACTTGCACCAAAGAGCCTTATCGCATTGAGTTTGACATGTGTGGATCATCAGATGGAACACAAAGCGTTAAGTTTGATCAGATGATCCATTCTGGACAACTTGTTTGATACTGCTCTTAGGATCAAGTTACTGTAAAAAGGATAATTTTTTTGATATACACTGACCTACATAATTAGGAAAATATAATAAAAAAGAAGTTTTGAGGAATAATTATACAACTTTTATCCACTAAACAAAACAGATTATTCAAAGGACATTTTGATACACAAGAAGAAAACATCATGTTTATTGTGTACTACATTATCAGTTATAGAGAGGGATGATATGGATTGGAAAACCACAGTGTGGTGATCAGAAAAGTCATATCAATTGCCATGTGATTGTTCAAAAATCAACAGTTAAACTGATTAAAACACATTTGGGTATATAAAAAATGTTATTTTACAAATGCTCTTTAAATGTAAACAAATCTTGTTGAATTATATAAGATATAAGACATGGAGCCAAAGTACACTAACTATTTTACATTTAATATTTTATGCATGTAAAACTATTTTTTACTCCGTTTGTAGGGACTGGGAGAGGTTGTGGAAGCTGGCAAGGGCTCACCCCTCCCCGTTGGACAAGCTGTCATGTACTTCAATCATGGCGCCTTTACTGATTACAAGGTTCGTTCATTTTTTTTTCTTATTAACTGTGTTGAATTCAACTTTTATAACTTGCATAATTTTCAGACAGAGGATGGTTAAAACATTAACAATCAGAAAATAATTTGTTTATCAATAGTGATTTACATAATCTGTTTTATAGAAAATGTCTTAGAAATTTTGATTCCACCTCATACATGTATACATAGATCATTAAATTTTCAAGACACCCTATGTTTGGAATTTAGAAGCAAAATTTTATCCCAATTTTTTTTTCTCTGACACATTATTCTAAATGTTAGAATTATATGCAATAACTTTTTAGCACACCATATGTTCTGGCATAAAAACGGGAAAATTAATTAAATAATAAATTTCTTTTCAGTAAAAGGTGGTTTTTTTAACAATGCACAAAGTAATAAACATCACATTTTTTCAGGTATTAAAAGCAAAGAGAGTATTTCCTATACCTTTGCCATCACCTCAATTCTTGCCATTTCTTGTCAGTGGTATCACTGCCTCCATAGCCCTTGACAAGGTATGATTTCCAGGAACAAATCAGTCCATTTCTTCTTTTTTAATTCTTTTGGCGATTTCAAGTTCAATATGCAACCCAATAAGAGAAACTATTTTCAAGTCTCAGGAAGGTTTATTTTGACAAGAGTTTTGTTTAAATTTTGAGTATTCTCATATCAACCGAAAACAAAAATCAAATTTTGCACATTTTGTATAAAATTTGCAGTGATTTATTAAAGAAAAATATTTTTGTTCTTAGATTAGGAATTATTATTTAATTCAAAAATGTTCAAGGAAATATTTCAGACTTGTTCTGTAATCTCGATGTGTTGTTTTTAGGTTGGTGAAGTCAAAAGAGGAGAAACTGTGTTAGTTACAGGTAATGGATAGCATATGGTAATTTCAATCACTGCTTTAATTTGAATGAAATAGTTTGTTCCATAGTCAGTTTATAAAATATGATTAATTTGAAGACATCTAATGAATCGGTGGAGAATGATTTACTGATTGATCAAGGCTAACTACAAATTTACCATACATTCATCCATAGGCATACATACTGAAAAAATGTTTTTTATCAAATGATGATGAACTACAGTATTGATAAATTTATATATACATGTACATGTATAAACTTTTTTTTAATATAATAAATCCTGGCCATTCTTGTTTTGTGTTTAACCATACATTCTTTATAAAAAGTCATTTTGCTTAAGTTTCAGCATCAGTAATTTTCTATGCAAGTGATTTGCAGTTTAATTTGTAAAAAAAAAAAAATGTATGAATTTCAAAAATATTGCAAAAACAAATCTGATTAAGTTTATTAGATTCTATACAATTATTTTTGGAGGTCATTTGAAATTCTCTCGGTAGCATTGAATTACTTGTTTGTAATTTCTTGGGCGATAGAGCTTCTTTTTGAATATTGTCACATTCCAACAAAACAATGCATGCTTGATTCAGGGATATTTTCTTGTTTACTTAGCAGTTACACTGTTCTTCAGCTAATTCAATGGTCTGTTCTTTTTTAGCTGCAGCAGGTGGCACTGGAATGCTAGCTGTAAGTTTTCTTATGATTCTTCAATCAAACCATACTATTCATTTTGGATAAAAAAAAATTATTCAAAAAATCTTATATTTTATTATATTTAAATTTTGCATTTGATTTTCTAAGTAAACTTTTAACAAAAATATTGATCTGAGACATATTTCTGGTATACAGACATACATGTATCTGGAAATCCAAGAAATGTTATTGGAATTATTGTCATCTTCAATTGTCCTAGTACTTTAACCCAAATATTTAAAACTAATAATTTAATTTAGTATAACTGTGATATATTTAGTCATGGTTAGTAGCAGAACTGCAGCTCTCTGTTCTGTCATGAAATTCGGTATATTTTTAAGCCTATTATAACTATGGGTATATGCACAATGTTTTCATTATTCAGGTACAATGGGCCAAATTAGCAGGTTGTCATGTCATAGGAACCTGTTCAACTGATGCTAAAGTAGAATTTCTCAAGGTAAAACAAATATAAAACTTTATCTGTTGTCTTAATACAGAAAGAAGATGGATTAATAAGTTGTGGCGTATGCTCATAATTTTCAATGTATATTTTACTTTTTTATTATTAAAAGTTTAGATTATATTAAAAATGCTTTTCTGTGAAAAAAAATTCTCTTAATCAAGAAATAAATCTTTGTTAAAAAAAATACTTGTTCTGTTGGTAATAACATGAATAAGCCCATACAAAAATATATTCTTACATATTGCTATTTTTCATAGTGAACCATTTAACCAAATAACTCATAGCATATCAATGATGAAATTCCTGTTTTATTTAGAATAGAAATTTTGAATTATCATCTTTAATAACAAATATGATATTGTAGCAAATTATTCAGATTTTTTATAAAACAACCATCAACCATTAATGCTAACTTACATATAATTATACAGAAAGTTTTGTTATGTTTCAAACTTATTTTTTTTCATTTTTTTTACCTTATAAATAATTCTTGTATTTCTAATTGCTCTACATGTAAATTAATTTGAACATGGACATTAATTTTTCAGAAAATTGGTTGTGATCGTCCCATCAATTATAAGAAGGAAAATTTGAAAGAAGTCCTGAAATTAGAGTATAAGGTATATGCCCTTATCTGTGAATAAAATGTTGTTTTTTTATCTGTTCATAGATTTCTGGACATGTTGTAACTTTGTGTAAAAATAAAGTTGAAGTATTATAATAAATGAGATTTTATCAAGTAACGGTAAATATTATCTGGGATTGGAGAAGAACACTTTTGTTGCTATTACAATAACATTAAAACAAAAAAGTTTCCTATTATTTAAATTTAACCCCCCCCCTCTTAAAATAATCTGTATGATTTGAGAAAAGGAGAGCTACATGTTTATCAATATTGATGCATGACTTATTTCACATGAACTATTGTACAGATGAGAATAGAGTTTTCTTTTAGAAATGTTTAGCAGGGTTCTCCATCATTTGAAATCTTACTGTGTTGCAGAGTTTACGCGAAGCACTTAACTTTTGCGGTATTTTCGCGATCAAATTCGCTACTGAATCACTATTTATTATAAGTACAAAAGAATACATGCACACACTTATTTAAAATTCGCTTATTCGTTACACAAATGGTATGGTCGTACATATTGATAAAAGTAATGGGTTATTGGTCACGCTCTGAATGCAGAGGAAATTCTGACCGATACAGTTGACTACTTAACATTTTTGATAGGAGATTTGCCGTGATTATTTATCAGTTTTCTTGATCAAGTTACCGCATTTAAAAAAACAGAAACTTCAGAACAGTAAAATATTTTTTTAAAGTACCTTGGACATGTTGAACATTTCAGCAATTTATTTACATCAATTCAATGACTTTCGTACGATGTTATGTTTGACTTACAGAGCTAACATAATTCTAGCACTTTTAAAAAAAAGACATATTTAAATAGTTTTTAAAAATAATACGATGTATTTTATTGCAACTACCAATTAACCGTAACATGGAAGTGTGCAAACAAATTATTTGTCTGTTTCGTCATGCGTAAACTCCGCCGAGGGTCTAGGAGATAATTGATTATGCAAGGTGAAGCCCTAGTAATTAACATAATTAAGTACCCTAATTTTTAGAATTGAAAGACGGTAAAATTGTTTGATTAAAGTTTCGGTGTGAGAGAATTTGTGTGTTTAGATTTTCTAATTAATACAGATCTTACTGTGTCGGCAAAATTTTTACTGTGTCGCATGCATAAAATTTGAATCGTTACTGTGTCGGAGAAAATTTTACTGTGTCGGGAGCAACACAGTAAAACAGGTCATGGAGAACCCTGGTTTAGAACTGTAATAGTGTTGATATGTACAATTGTTTTCATCATCAAAATTTTTTAAAAAGTCACATATATTTTTTAATAGCTTTATTCTATTTCAGAATGGTATTGATGTAATATATGAGTCCATTGGAGGAGAGATATTTGATACCTGTGTCAACAGGTGTGTTGATCTTCTATGAAAGCTAGCATGGTAGATTTTGTGGCAAAACAATTCTTTACCATTTTATATTAAAATCTTTACTAAAAACAAAGCCTTTGAAACTGAATTTTCTTTAGAAATATTTTTTCAAGACATGTTTTTTTTTTTAATCTTTTCAGCCTAGCATTGAAGGGACGTTTAATTGTGATAGGATTCATTGAGGGTTACCAGTCAGATCTGGGCTTCAAACCTTCCAGAACAATGGCCACAATACCTGTTAAGGTAAATTAAAAAAAAAAAATTAAAATCATATAGTAATTAAATAGTGAGATTTGAAGTAGTCATCATGGAACCAATTCATTGAATATTCATCCTTTACAGCTCCTCAATAAATCAGCAAGTATTAGAGGGTTCTTCCTGGAACATTTCATGTCTGATATTCCATCGTATATCAGTAAAATGATCAAGTTACAACAAGAGGGCAAACTCCAGAGCTTTGTGGATTTGGGTGAAAACACAGAAAAGGGACCCTTTAAAGGCTTAGAAAGTGTAGCTGATGCAGTTGAGGTATTTCAAAAATAAATTTTAGTACTTCCTCTTTCAAACAAAGGCAAAGTGCATGTGCCCTTGATTAAAATGAACATAACATGTGGTTTATTGCTATCATTTGAGAAATTGATGAATTTATCTCAACATGTTCTGTTTTAAAACAAAAATTTGTGACATAAGATCCATATAGTTTGTAAAGTTAAAATAGTCAAAAAAATATATATTACATATCCTGGAAATCAAATGTATATTATATAAAATGTCTGTCCTTGTCAATTTTTCTATTTGACCTTTTGTGTAAAACATTCATAGAATAAACCACAGGTACTGTGAGCACTGAGCTCATTAAATACCCCCACCTCCCAAATGATTATAATAGCAAAGTCCATGTTTTACTCTGGGAGACCCGGAATAAGTGTTATATCAAAACATAAAATAGAAGGTGAACAATGGCATTTTGTAATAAAGTATCTACGAGGGATGATCAAAAAGTTCGTGAACTATCTCTATATCTACATAGCCATACACAAGTTCTATAAATAGCATATGCTGCATAAAATTTTGCTCCTTGTTTGTGACTTCACAATTTGAAATGACGTCACTATATAGATCACTTGTGACAAAAAATGGTTGTCTCAGTCGTACTTGTTCAACAAACAACTGTAAAATTTATTATATATCTTGGAAATTCCTTTGCAGTAGCGAAAGATAATTTTTACACAGTTAATTTAGACAACAGACTTGTAGAATTCCAATCAATAATTGAATTGATCATTTCAGTGAAGGAAGGGAGATTAAAAATGGTAGTTCTGATGCCAGTTTGATGAAAGCAAGTTTGAAAAGAGATATGATATTAATTGAGCAATTTGATATGAAAGACCTCCAATTTACAGTTTGAAATATAGTTGAATATCTTATAATATAATTATTGAAAACCTAACATATTGTAACTATAGATTTTAAACATGTTAGATATGATAAAAAAAATAGGCACCCATTCTCTGTCCATTTTGAATAAATGACTCTCCCGATACAGAGGATTTGGGTTTTGATGGTCACCATGCTAATTTTGGGAAAGGATATCCTTATCCAAGCATTCTGTTGGCAAGATTTGACCATTTCTGACAAACGAACTGTTCTTGTTACAAGAAGTGACTTGCATGGAAAGAAATATTAATCTAAAAAATTGTTAGCTTTTGTGACAGAATGCTACGTAGCAGGTCACATGACTGCCCATATCAGGTGATTTGCGCATGAGCAAAACAGTGGCATATGTGCAATAAAATCTAAGAGGATTACTTTAAAATATAATCAGCACTGAAACCAAATATTTTTTCTTTCATGGAAGTTATTCAATTAGTTTACCAACTTTTTGATCACCCCTTGTATGTAGGTATCATTAATTTTGTTCAGTGGTATAGGTGGAATTGTGGACAAGAGATGAGTATAGAAAGAAATGCAGTGTCCATGTTTTGCTATTGGAAACCCAAAATATATGTCAGATCAAAAATTAAAATAGGAGGTGTACGATAGCACTAGGTACATGTAACAAAGATTCTGTGAAAGTCTCATTAAATTTCAATTAGTGGTGTCAGAGGGGCTGCTCAGCAGGTATCCTGAGGTTTTTTTTTTCTTAAAACTTTTTTTAAAATCCATTATGACTTGGCTTTTAAAGCTAACTAGTGAACAAATAGGTAAATCTATCATCACTAGGGAAATTCAAACTTATTTTTAAAAAAAATAACTCGGAAGAGGTTATGAAGTAAAGAATCACATTGGAATAGGCATATTTTATATTTCAATTTTCAAAGTTATATCAGTAAGTTTTAAATACTTCTAAAATTGCATTCTAGTGATAAGATGGATATTGTATTTTGATTGATAATGTCTGTCTTTTCATTGGTTTGAATTTATTGATTTTGATGAATCTGTTTCTATGCAATTGCATATAACAAAAGATCAGTATTTTATCATGTTTATTGGACACACCAAAATTGAACAGTTACTCAAAAGACAAATTGTGAGTTTGCCCTAGGTATTGATTTTGATGAAGACCAGAAATTCAGATCTATTCTCGTCATAACCACTATAATTGCATTGTAATCTTTCTTTTGTCAGTTGGGGTTTAGCAAAATCCTTATAAAACTACCTCATTAGTATTTTTAAATTAATTTTTATTTGGTATACAGTTGTACACACATTTTGAACTCGCATGGTTTTTTCGCTCAAATTAACATCATATTGTTAGAATGTAAAATTGTGTAAATACATGTAGGTAGCAAAATATAGTTTAAAAGTGATTGTTTTTTTCTTCACCATGTTCATGCACTTACTAAAAACATAATTCACAGATTATTATATATTTGGTAAGATTTTGACATACCCATGGCTGATGGCTTAAATAGTTTTTTGGCTTCTCGCCTATTGCAGCCATCTTTGTATCTGTTTTTTGAAAACAGTCATTTTTGCTTTGCCTAGTCATGGAAACGGCAGCTCCTGTTACTTGTATATGTTCTGTACATTTTGTGATTCTTAAGCAAAAGATTATAAAAGTATTTCAAATCTGTTCGACTACTTTCTATGCTAAAATGCTGGTATTTTTTCAGAGCTACTTTCTGAAATGTAGAATCTTGAGAGATTCGTCCCAATGCAATATTTTTTCAAAGAGTTTTTGTTAAAGAATTGTCCTTTCAGTAGTAACAATTTACTATTTTGAAAGATAAACAATACATGTACTTCATAATCCTATTTTGGCATGGTTTCTTTTTGCATCATTATCTTTTTTTCGTAGCTACATTTTGGCAAAATCAATACGAGTATGGTAAATGAGCAAGTAACTGATAAAAATACTTCCCTTTTAAAGATTTCAACTGAATAGTGTCAAAGAAAGCATGATTAATTCAATTTGTAAATACCTAAGGTAGAATCATGCATATGTTGCATCATGCCATTTTTTGATATACTGATTTTCAAGATCAAATACTTTTGAAATAAGATATGTACTAATTAAACATTAGTATCATCATACTGAAGTTCTACAATGTTAAATTTTATTACAAGAAGGATATATTAATATGACCTTAATGTGTGTTCAAACTATTTGAGTTTAAAAATTGCCAAGAGCTGCAAATTTCATATGAATCATGTGATCATTATTTGTGAATATATTTGTGATAAGTGTCTTTTAAATATTGTTTTCATTGTTTATATTAAGTCAAACAAATGTGTATTTCCACGGATGTGTCTGCATATACTGATTTAAAAAATGAAAATATATTAACCAGATCATAGAGCAAATTAGAAATGGAAGGGTCCTTTGAAGTGCTTGCAATCAAAACATTTTGTAAACACACCAAAAATTGAGCAGTACTATCTTACATTCTACTACAGTACTGTGGAATCATTAGATTTCATGATTAGTACATGTAGCAAGAAGAAGCAACTTCACCCTGTCTTGTTAAAGGTAGTTTTAAAAAATATCTGCTTTAATAAATGTTTATGTTTATTTTTGTCAAGTTGAAAATATGAATCTTTATATAAGATATTTTTTCTCCAGATCCAGAACATATTTTTTTCTAATATATAAAACATATTAAATGCTAGGAAGTATTTAGGGTATGACATACTTTGAGAAACAATTTTACATGTCTCATTCATTAACGGTATCGTTTTGCTTCATTAATATTTCTGATGCTATCATAATTGTATTGTTTACTTTTATACTAATTGTGAAACAAAAATACCATGCATTCTGATAATTAGATACATGTAATACCAATTTGTACAATATAACTACACAGGAACATCAAAGCAGAATCCAAATAAACATATTTTTGTCATCTAGATACTACATGCAAAGGTTAAATTAGTTGTAGTGTTAGAAATAATTGAAGCTTATGGGAGAAATGTAGTCTTTATTGTTTTACAGAATTGGGAAAATGATAAACTCTTTCTATTCATTTTTTTAAATTGACATTGAAACCTATGGTTTATATATCTAGAAAATTAAGGTAGGTTGGCCTTGGGGGGGGGGGGGGGGGGCTCAAGAATTTAATTCCAGGGGACCACTAAAAACAAACTAGATCCCGTATCCTTTCTCTAAATACTTTTTGACCATTTTCAAATGATCAATCTTGCAGCGCATGTGTCTCAGACTTGAGCTTTTAAACTTTAAATTTAATACATGGAGCTACAAAGCAGATTACAAGTTAAGTTTCTTTTCAAGGAAGAAATTAAACAATTCTTGATTTTGAAAATAAACATTTTTTGCTAATCATGTTAGAAAGAAACGCATTCAAAGTTCATATTGCCATAAAGCAAAATGTCCTCAATACCGGTATATCTTTTAAGGCTTTTGTTTATCAATGGACTTGTAAAGTTTATACCCAGATGGATTACTGAATTACATCTCGCAAATTGACGGTTATTCTCTGGCATTTAGATATTAGTTGCTACTAATTTTATACCAATATGAGTACATTTTGTCCCAAAGGATTCAAACTAAGGTGTAAAAAAAGACTGGTAGTGGTTTAACTGATGAACTAAACCTTAATCATTTCAGCTTTACAACCCTGTGATGAATAGAAAGAGCTGCTCCAAACTTATTTTGTTTTAACTTGCATTTTAAAAAGGAATTTTGTTATCCATATCCAATGTTGAACCACATTATTTTTTCTCTTTGATATACTTACCTTTTTCTAGAGGACAGACAGCTAAGAATTTCTTTGCCTAAAATTCTTGTAAAATATGCAGTTGCCTTCCAAAATGTTGATTTTGATTATGGTCCTTATATCCACAGGGAGATTAAGTAATAATGCTATGCAGTTGGGCAATATTAGGTTCTGGAATTTTGCTCTCTGTCCCAGGGCTCTTCATGCCCAAAGACTGTGAGTTGTACTTTTAGTTTTTTGGCTAAAAGAAAATGATTTTTCTTAAAAAGAAAACAAAATGTACTGTTAGTACCGAGCTCACTAAATGATAACCTGCCTCCCATATATTATAATAGCAAAGTCCATGTTTTGCTCTTGGAGACCCAAAATAAGTAACATAATTATAAAGGAATGGCATTATATATGTAATAGAACCAGTGAAAGTGTCATTAAATTTTATTCAGTGGTACATGAGGAGTTATTATAAGGAATGGCAGTATCCATTTTTTGCTATTGGAAACACAAAATATGTGTCGGATCAATAAGTAGTGTAGGAGGTGCACAATGACACTATGTAACAAAAATTCTATAAAAGTCATTAAATTTCATTCAGTGGGTTATGAGGCGGATATGATCTAGAGATGGATATCCCAAAGTGTAACAGACGGACGGACGAACAGCTAGACGGACAAACCGATCACTTTATTCCCTCTCACTTTTTAAGCGGTATACACGTAAAAAGTGCAGTCCCGTTAAAATATCATCATTTCGTAAGCTCTATGGTCGATATAATGACCTTGTCAGGATATAAAATTTATCATTGAGTCAACTGCTGACTGACGTTCTTCATACTAAATTTTAGTCCATTATTTATACACAGAATTGACTACTAATTTTCCCGATCATGACAAGTAGCACACGGCGGGTGTGACCGGTCGGCAGGGGATGCTCACTCCTACATGGCACCCGATCCCTCTGATGATTTGGAGGTCTGTGTTTGCTCTGCTGCTCCTGTTTTGTATTGTTTTATAGACTTTTGATATTGAATACTTTTCGTTATCTCCATATCTTTCATGCTAAGACTTTTGCAGATACTTAAGAAACCGCAGATGATTTTGAAATGGGACATCATTATAAAATATTCAATTCTCAATGGAATTAACTTACCTAAGTAATTACAATAGAGATGCACCTTTGATAATGACTCATACGTTAGATGTTGCAAGTGACCTATATTTTTTGAATTATACTGACACGCAAAAGAAACGCAACACCCTACTTTAGGTGGAAATAATTATGTAAAGTAAAGAATTTTGTATCTTAAAATTATGAATATCTTCAATTTGGTAAACATCAGTAATTTAACGGTTGAACGATTTCCGTACCATAACCGGAAGTCAAGTTTGAGTCTGCTTAACAGAAATCAAAAATTGCATGTTTAACAAAACATTTCGCAATATTATGGAGTTTTAAGGGTTTCTTACTGTTCATCATAAGTAATGCAGCAATATTTTAAAAAATAAACTCTTCTTTTGTTTACCGTAACGATGCTAAGGCTACTTGAAAATGGCTTATGTACGCATTTCCATTGTTCTTGCTGGAAAATTTCAATGTAAAGGTGATGGAGAGTTGCTGATGCGAAATTTCACTACATTACCCCTCAACAGGGTCTTACGTATCATATGCATTAAGGACAGTCCATGTACCGAAAGTCCAAGGGTGGCTACAGGGCTCTAAGTTTGAGAAAATTCGACCTAATCATCTGAAAAACGGGCATTGAAAAATGCCAAAAAATAATTCCTTCGCTCAAATCTCGATATTAATGAACCTATTGTATCAAAGAAAGTAAACTGCAATTGTTGTTTAGGGCAGTCTAGCACGTTTTACTTGAATGGCTGGAAGGGGGGTGTTATAACAGTTATATATTACTTAGTAAAGTAAACAGTTAACATTTAACATTTTTATCAAATCTTTGATGTTCTTAAAAGTGAGTTTAGCTTACTTTATTCGCTTTTGAAAATCATAAGATAAAAAAAAATAAAAAATTTGTAGATTACTGCTTGTTGCGTTTCTTTTGCGTGTCAGTATATCAGGAATGAAAAAGTTCGAATAGTTCCTTTCCCAAACAAATACTTGTAGAATTGCAAACCTTCTTTGACCAATTTTGCAATTTTGGCTTTGCAAAAAGAAAATGTTTTTTCGTCATTCTTTCAGTGATGATTCATGATCTTTGATATTTTCTCAATGAGTGTTAAGTTTTATATTTTTGAGCAGATTGAATTTTCATTTCACTACAATCAAAGTTTATTGGTCTTGAAAAGTTAAGTTGAGTGTACATTCCACATTTTACACGAGAATTAATGAAAAATAAACGCGAAATAAATCGTCGACGTCAAATCGCTTTAGAACAATGATTTGTGAATCGTCAGTTGATATAAAAAAGATTTTATATGGAATCCATCAGCATTAAAAAGCTAGTTATTATAACCCCCAACTTGAAAAATGGAAGGGTGTATAGTGATCGATCGAGATGTCCATGCGTCTGTTCGTCAGTTCGTCCTTCCATCATTCTGTCTTGTACACTTAAGGGTACCCGTCTCTTTTTCGCGACTTCTCTTATACCGCTGGATGAAACTTGTGAGACTTTCACAGAATGTTTTTCTATGGTAGACCCAGTATTTCTACTTATCCTGATCAAAGTATAGCCTTCCACATATCAATCGGGTGTATAATGAATAGCTACTGGCAATTAAGTAACGGTAATTTATTTTTTGTGTCTTTATATTGGAGAACTAGATAATTATAGTATTTCCTTGTTTTTGCAGTACCTCTACACACAGAAGAGCATCGGCAAAATCATCGTTAGTTTGAATGGGGGATCTACCAGCAAGTTATGAACAGTTTTAATTGGTATTTGGCATCCTGAAACGCACTTATATACCTAATGTATTTTAGACAAGTTGCCGTACCTTAATAAGCTTATCAGCGGAGACGAGGAAAAAAAACGAAGGAAATAGCAAATATGGAATATTTGAATACACAAATCAATAATCAGCGTGCTTGCTCGTCACTAATGATTAATAAATACCAAAGCCCAATGTTACCTACAAAGAGTTACATTTGATTATAAATTATTGTTAGCTTGAAGTAGAAAAATTGGAGTGTACTGATTATTTTCCTTCGTATTGATTCTTTGACGAATTATGTTGTTAAACAGAATATAGATGATGATAATAAAACAGAAATAATAAGCAATTATATATTCTAGTTTTTTGTTTGCTTTCTGATGATGATGTAAAAAAAAATGTGGAGATTTTTTAACGTACGATATACGAAAAAATACCATTGCTTGTTTAACTAGGATTATTTCAAAAATATTTATTATTATTGAAAAGTCATACTGACAGGCTTCATGGCGTGCACCTGATACCATTCTGACAAACTGGCATTACAGGCAGAGCGGTCAAGTGTTTGTGTCACGTGAGATTTGTAAAAAATTCGTTTGATATTTGAGGTTTTTTTTGCAATTTTGTTTTGTCTGTGCTTAGAACTTATAAATGATGTTTTGTCTGTGCTTAGAACTTATAAATGATTATACCAGGTAATTGACGTGATCCCCTTCTGAGGAGATTTCAGCTTTTACTAAAGTTTGAATTACAACTGATGTTCGTAGGTATCAAAATTAGTTTCTGTCACGTTTTTAAGCTCTACTGGTCAGAGGCCAGAAGAGCTTATGCGATATTTATGCGTCCGTCTGTCTGTCTAGCTGTCTGTCTGTCTGTAAACAATTTTTCAAAATGCTACTCCTCCTAGAGTTTTGGTCATATTTCAATATAACTTGGCACACAAGTAGACTACACAAAGATACATAATTCTGTGTATCGTTTTTTGATTTCAATGAACGGTGTTGCCGTTGTTACTAAAAATAGAATTTTTTTTGAAAATCATTCAAAATGCTTCTCCTCATACAGTTTTAATCTGACTTTAATATAACTTTGGCACACAAGTAGACTACACAAAGATACAATGTCATAATTCTGTGTATCGGTTTTGATTTCGATGAACGGTGTTGCCGTTGTTACTAAAAATAGAATTTTTTGTGAAATTCATTCAAAATGCTACTCCTCCTACAGTTTTAATCTGATTTCAATATAACTTGGCACACAAGTAGACTGCACTAAGATACATAATTCTGTTTATCGGTTTTTGATTTCGATGAAAGGTGTTGCCGTTGTTACTAAAAATAGAATTTTTTGTGAAAATCATTCAAAATGCTACTCCTCCTACAGTTTTAATCTGATTTCAATATAACTTGGCACACAAGTAGACTACACAAAGATACATAATTCTGTGTATCGGTTTTTGATTTCGATGAACGGTGTTGCCGTTGTTACTAAAAATAGATTTTTTTTGAAAATCATTCAAAATGCTACTCCTCCTACAGTTTTAATCTGATTTCAATATAACTTGGCACACAAGTAGACTACACTTAGATACACTTAGATACATAATTCTGTGTATCAGTTTTTGATTTCGATGAATGGTGTTGCCGGTGTTACTAAAAATAGAATTTTTTTTGAAATTCATTCAAAATGCTACTCCTTCTACAGTTTTAATTTGATTTCAATTTAACTTTGCACACAAGTAGACTACACTTAGATACATAATTCTATATATCGGTTTTTGATTTCGATGAACGGTGTTGCAATTGTTACTCAAAATAGAATTTAAAAAATACTTTCAAAATGCTACTCCTCCTACAGTTTTGGTCTGATTTTATTATTACTTGGCACACAAGTAGGCTACACTAAGATACATCACTCTGTATATTGGTTTTTGATTTCGATGAACGGTATTGCCGTTGTTACTAAAAATAGAAATTTCTGTGAAAAAACATTCAAAATGCTACTCCTCCTCCAGTTTTGGTCTGATTTCAATATAACTTGGCACACAAGTAGACTACACAAAGATACATAATTCTGTGTATCGGTTTTTGTCATTATTCTATTTATTTCTTTTGTAATGTTTTATATCCCAACTGCTACTTTTCTTTCTTTGTTATAAGTACAAACCAGTAGAGCTTCAGTCTCTACAGAGACTTCTGGTTTTTTAACGTTTTGACCAGATACCCAATTGCAAAGAAAAGTTTGTTCAGATGGAAAACATGTTGTTTTTTAAGCCTTAGCTCCAACGTTTATAATTATGACCACATTTAAAGAGTGGGAATACTGCATTATCCACAGGCACCTGACGTTACTTATTTTTCTTTTGATAATTATATACAACCACCTAATAAGGTAGGGGTATATTTTTTATTAAATGAAAAATAAGTAACATCAGGTACCTGTGTTCATTATCCTACCTTTTGGTATGGTTCTTTCTGAAGCGCGTTCCTTTCTTAAATTTAAATATACAGTCATAAAACCTATATGACAAGTGAGCAAAATACTTACATAAGTATTTGCCTTTAAAAGTAAATTTAAAAACTTTAACTTAATAGCTCGATTTATTCAATTTGTAAATATTTTGGTAAAATCATAAAGATGTTACATCATACCATTTTTATGTCCCCTTTAAAAAGGTAAGGCATATTGCTTTGCTGCTGTCTGTTGGTCCACCATCAGTTTTTGTTCATTTTCTTTGCAGAAGCTGCACATATTGAAATGAAATTAAGTATATGGATTTAACATATTAAGAAAATCTTGGTCAAGTTCTGTTTTTGGTTTGATGGAGTCATTTTTGACAGAGTAATGGCCCTTGGACGTAGAAACATTCCAGGGGGCATAAGTTTTTACAAGCATCTTTTGTTTGATAATTATTTTAAAGAACATATACCCCTGACATGAGATATGTAAAACATCTTAATGGTATGTCGCTGTACTGAATGTTCGATAGTGGGTTTTTTTTATAACAAGAAGAATTGGACTTTAGTTTGTGCGAAAAGCATGTGAGCTTTAAAAAAAGTGCACTGAGCTATAAATTCAGAATAATAAAAAAAGACATGCTGCTCCTTTCCCCGTCAAATTGAAGTAAAATTAAAATGTTAATAATTAGAGGAAAGTGAAAACTCTGAAATCAATACAAAGTGCAGTCTTTTCATTAAAAAAATATGTTGAAACCAATGGAACTAAAATCTTATTAGATGATAATGATATCTTGGAAATATTTCTATTCCTAGCTATATTTCAAATTTTGCCAAGATTTTTTTTAAAAGATTCAAATATCAAAAGATGAGAACGAATTACACTAATAACAGACACCAAGATATTTTTATTCAATAAAGACTTTTGATGTATTTTCCTTCCCTTTGAGGGTTTTTGATAACTTACAGGACAATAGAATTCTAAGTCCTCTGTTTCAATATATTTTATACCAATCAAATTGATAATTTATTTATTGCTTTGCGTAGTTATTTCTGCGCTCATCTTTATATGAATTATTTCTGAAAAAGTAGCCATCATCATTCAGAAATTCGAAGATTACACACTAATGATGACTTTTCTACGAACATATGAATGCTTTTTCATGTTATTATTGAGGTAGAATGAATGGCAAAGGGAAATAAGCATTTATATGAACAAAAGTTATATAATCAAAGAATGAAACGTGCATTTTGTTAATCAACCCTATCATTTAACTGTACTGTTACTAAATAAGCTGTGTCACACAAAACATGGGAGAAATATTTCATAATACAACCGTCCCCAATGTAACTTTGTAATTATGCCCTGAGGTCCCTCTTCCAATATCAAGATAATGTTTTGGCTTGGATGCTTATGCGTAGAGAAAATGGAGATCACACACCCAGTGCAGGTTTTATAGTGTTATTTTTGGGCACAAAGACAATAGCCCGAAAATAACACTATAAAACCTGCACTGGGTGTGTGATCTCCATTTTCTCTACGCATAAGCATCCAAGCCAAAACATTATCTTTGTGCAATGAAGAACAAATTATCTCAAAGGAGTAGTTAAACATGTCACCAATCAGCTATTGCTACAATTCGACATGGATGTATACTAGAAAACGACAATTATTTGAAACTCGTGCTTTTGAAATTTCTATTAGAAATATCATAGCTTGATATTGTGCAATATTTGTAACCGATTAACTGTTATTGATAGCAAACACAGTGACTTGCATTGCCCCAAGAAAATTTTACAGTAACCCTTTTTTGCATAAAAATAGTTTTATGCAGGTACAGAATTTGAGTACCATACATTTTTAAGAAAGCAATGACAATCCTACAGTTATTCTAGATATTGCAGTAAAAATTATACATCTAGCAAAATCTTTAAATATATCTTTTTCTCAAGAACCACAGGAATGGTTCAGAAAACTTAAACTTATGTGGAAGCTTTCTGAGATAGTGTTCTGAATTCTGAATTTGTTCAAACATGACCCCCAGGGATAAGATGGAGCCACAATAAGGACTCAAAGTTTTACATTGAAATATACATGTACATGTATCTTACATAATAATATTAAAATCTTTAAATATGTTCTCAAGAAACACTGGATCAGAAAAGCTTAAATTGATGTGGAAACGTCCTAGCTAGGGGAGTTTAGATTCTAAATGATTCAAATTATGTTTCGATATACTTCGAGTGATAACCTAAAATCAAAAGATGTTTATCTCTCTCATTTTCTTTGCCAATTTTTCTAAATTTGCAACACTTATGAACTTGGGAATTATACCATTGTTTTGAGCTAATTCTTGCTTAATTTTCAAAATTCTTCTTTAAAGTCAGCATTTCGCAAATATTAGCAAAAATTATGTTTCTTTTCATTATCTTGTTTGCAAATAAAACCTACCATTGGATTGTATGTTGACTGACATATGTTTCATGCTAAGTCATTGTTGTTATATATACGAGGGTTGTACAGTAAAATCGTTGACAAGTTGTCTAGTGTGAAAAATACACATCACTGCGTTCTGAAATTTTCACTATTATTTAGTACATATTTTAGTAATAAACACAGCAAATTTCAGATAAATATATGCATAAATAAACAAATTATGAGATTTTATGCCATGTATTGTATCACCTTACGGCGCATGGATTATAACGTCAAAGTGTCTAAAACAGCGTCACGTTTTATCTTTGCAGAAAATGAAGTTGGATGAGTCCGACTTAAATTTAGGAATTTCATTGATACACATTCTTTAGTCTCCATAAACAGCCGAAGAACCAATTGGCACCCTCATGCAATCTTCTGAAGATTTATTAGTAAGTTACGGACAATATTCTCACCATCATTCAACTAATAGAAAGTCTCATATCGGCTGTCTACTGTGACAGCGTCTTTTGCTATTATATTAGGAGTTTGTCCGTATGTTTTGTACTCCCCAGGGACTCGATAAAAAAAACGTCACAAAGAAAACTCCTATTTCGTTTGTGTACTTAAGATATGGTGATATTTTTAAAATCTTTTTTCTTCTATGGTCATTTCAAGTCTCTAAAGGTGTCATTACAACATCGAAATAAAACTGAACTGTTCTCCGCTGCGCTGTAACGTCATAAAACGTCGCCTATTTTCGTGTGTTGTGTTACCACTTTCCCATTTTCGAATGCTCGAGAAACTGCCAAAAATTAAGCAAATGCCTTAAAATTTTTACAAAGACTAAAACATTAATTGTGGAATTGAATTAGGATAATTTAAATTCAAATCTTATGTATTTTAGACTTTTATTTTGAATTCAAACTTGTGTATTCTTTAATAAAACCTTGGTTTTTTGACCGTGCGCCGTAGGACAATACCTTGTGCACATTCAAGCAAAATAAAATCTTTATTTTTGCCTATATTTTATCAAAAAAAATTATCATGCACTTACATATGATAAATAAACATTTACTGAAATTTTCAGCTTAGTGCGCCCATTACTTTTCGAGAAAAACGCTTTGTCCACGATTTTACGGGACAATCCTAGTATATACATAATATGAATACGCGTAACTCCGTTGTATCTTTGCTATCAATTTATTTCAAATCACAATAATCATTCGTCATTAAAGTGAATCCGTGCACCAGGTTTGTGGAATGTTGTTTTAGAGTACAATGATGAATAAATGCCTCCTAAGAAGGCTAGATATCTAAGTTTTTGTAACATTGCATTTTTCCATGTGCACAGTAACACAATGTTAATTAAAAAAATAAATTCATACATATAATTTAATTAATCCCCGTACTCGGAAAATACGCTATACAGAAATCTCAAGGTCAAAGAAAAAAGGAGTACATTTAATCACGTTTATAAGCCGATTAGGATACCACAAAATTAAATAGAAGTGAGAATAAGGGGCTCTTCATATCATAACTCTGCAGAATTGTCCTCACAAGATGTTAAAGATCTTCCCTACGTTAATGATAGAGCTTCCATGGTTTAATCAACAAGGTTCATTTGCAATACGAAACCTACAACTGGTTCGCAAAAAGTATTATTTTCTAAAAAGAATTATAGATATATTCGAGAGTGTGTCGCTTTCGAGGAGTCACGTTATATTGATGAAATACTTTCATTGGAATCAAATATCCGGTAAATTGAGTAACGGTATAATCTTTAAATTAATTTATTCATTTAAATGTAAATTATACTTCTGGACATAATCGCCGTATAATTAATAAGATTTTTTATGGAAATGAATCAGTTTTTGTATCTTTTGTATAGGATTTTTTGGTGTTAGTTGATATGATTAAGTCCAGATTAGAACATTTACAAAGAAAAGTACATCAACAAAAAAATCTCCAACTGAAATCTTGCAATTCTAGTTATCAGAATGAAACATATGGAGATAACAAACATGATTTAATATCAAAACTTTATAAAACAATACAAATAGGAGCAAACCTCCAAAACATCAGAGGTGGGATCAGGTGCAATGGAGGAGTGAGTACCCCCTGCCGACCGATCACACCTGCCATTTGCTCCTTGTCATGATCGGGAAATAATTGAGAAAATCCGTCGTCAATTCAGAGTTTAAATAATGGACAAACAATTATAGTACGAAAAAAGTTCTTCAGCATTTGATTCAATGAAAAATTCTATTAGCTGACAAGGTGATTAAATGTATCTACCATAGGACTTACGATTTAAATGACGACTTTAAACTCTTGAAATTCTTGTTTCATCAACTTGTTTTTCAATAATTTACCACGTTTTAGAAATTGTTCATACTTAGAGTATGCTCTAGCATATCGAATCGACTTAGATATATAAACTCCGTATGCAGGTGATGAAGGTTTATTGCTGCATAAGTAAGGAAAGTTGACAATAGAAAAGTTAAAGTCATCATGTTTATCATAAAACTTGGTATTTAGATTTCCATTAACGTCTTTTTCAAAGAAAATATCCAAAAACATGTATGAAACAGATGTGCAAGACTCTGCTGTATCTTTTATCTCAAGCTCACCAAGTGTTATCTTCTCGACATAAGATGGAAATAAATTAATGTTAATTGACAATAAGACGTCGATAAGTCACGTCGTATTTTCAATTAACAATGTTATATTTTTTTTTTAATTTTTCATTATGAAAAGTTTTGACTAAAACTCAACAGATTTCAGGTTATTTGCAAATTTAACTTTATTGTTCTACTTCTTTATAGAAGCAACGATATAAGAAAAAATATAATCACACCATTTTAATTTTCTTTTTATGAGAAATTTCTGTGACATTTGCAAAAATACTTTTGCTCACGATAAGTTATTTTATCGTATTATATTATTTAATTATTTAGTTCAATTTTTAAGTCGATAATATAACAGCCATGAAGTAATTCAAATTCAACGGGTCGAGAATAAAATTTGACGTTTATTAAATTCGTCAACAGAATGATATGGATCACACTTGCACTGTTGCAAGTTTTACATCTAACAAGCACTTGATCAAAATAAAAAAATTACCAGAATAAAATACCTTCAAGAAATCTTTGATGAAAAGATAAACAATTAAATATATTGAATATTTCAAAAATTACTACGTTGTCTTACAAATTGATGAGATTTGACCATTTGGAAGAGTCCACAGAGGATCTTTAGAGAGAGAGAGAGAGAGAGAGAGAGATAAGTAACTACATACATGTTTCCTCTGATTAGGTGTGATGTTAGGCCAGTAAAACCACTGCCTGTCTTACTGATGATGACCATATTCGTCTTCCTGATTTTTCCTGCTGAGAAATGTGGCCTAGAAAAAGACTCGCATAATTAAAACAATAACCACATCATGTACATTGTATAACTAGCATTCAATCTTCATTAAGCCTTCCGATTTCTCCATTATAATAGAGTAAAATGATATGATGTTTCAAGTAACGAAATATATATGTATTTTATACAATTCAAATTATTTCCATGACAATGCCTTTCGTTAATAAAAAACAATATTACACATGTATTTGTATCCCAGTTCATGTTACACATCTTTGGAGTTTGTCATGTAATTTCATATAGCAAAGTAAAGTATAGTATACAATGTGGTATTAAGAAACATGAATATAGTTTACTGTAATAAAATGTACATATATTATTTTTATTCTACACATAGATACCCAGTAAATGTAAGTATTTTGAATAGATGATATCTTTGACTACAAGTATTCAATCGACTTCTTATCAAATGACCAATTTGACCGTTTTGTCGTCGAAGATTAATATTATTCATGCAGGCTAAGAACTTTAGACTGCAATTATGGTTCAGACAAGACAAATGTTTGATGGCATATTGGTAAATATTTAATGGCAAACAACAATCTTTGCATCAAAAGTTAAATGTATTTGCTAAAGAAAAAAGTATTAATTAGCTAATGCATGTTCTTTAGTTGTGTATAAAATGCAGCCATGTTGCCTAAATAAAACACTCAGGTCAATAGGAATTCAGTATAAGAAAAAGAACCAATAAATTCATGAGATTTATAATCCATGATAAAAAAACAGTCCAAGACAGTAAGACGACAGGAGAAAAATATATGCAAGGATTCTGTAGGAATAAAAAAAAAGCTCAGGGAAACGATGTAACACACCGATCAATTTTACGCCCGACGTTTATGCATCAATTTGGAATTTATATCAGAGACTCAGAAAGTCCATACTGTGCATAATTTATCGTTTAGATTTTCATTGATGACTGCTTAGTTTACAATGTTAAATACTTGGATGTAGGAGGACATTTTATTTGGTGTGTGAAAATTACAGTGAATTGGAATTTTATAAATTGCATATACTGAGGCAGGTGAGATTGAGGGTAATGTCACAGCATCCAATGTTTATCTGCACGGGGCTATTTAATGGTAGGTATACTTCGTCTTGATATTGAAAAAAAAAACATAGGCATGTATAAGTGAATTAAAAAATGCTAGGGTTTATTGCTTTTATTACTCCTTAGGTATATCTTGTTAAAATGTAAAATTCAAATTTAATGAAAAAGAGTATTTGGTTAAAAAAAACTGGTTAAATGCAACACTAACATTTTCCATCTGTAAAAGATAAGAATCTGACATCTACAGTGTTTTAATAGAAGAATTCCTTTCTTTTCTTTTCTTTTAAATAAATACTTATCTTAAAGTAACTTTATAAACTATTCGAATCGTTTATAGCATTCATTTTTCAATAACACTGTTAAAGTATGATAATTGTGATTTGTAAAGTGTATACATTCTTCCATAGATCGTAGGGTAATATTACAATTTAAAAATATTGATTGCAAGTATTTCTATGAGGTTATTAAAAATAAAACTAAGCTTTATATTCATCAAAATATTGATTTGATACATTTTCTCATTGTTTGTCATTTTTTGCACCCAACATAAAAATATAATCAATACAAATACAAAATTTCAGCTTTGGTTTAAAACTTAAGTACTTCCCATATATTTAATTGCATTGTAACACTGTTGAGATGCTGTCAAGCTTTCTCTTTTTAGTATGAAGCGAAAACACTGCACCAAACCTTAAAGTAAAAAAAAAAATCGGAAGAGGAAAAACGAAAATTTTATGACGGCATAAACCACTACTGTACCGTACACATTTTCTTCGAACGCATACATAAAATTTGCTGATTTCATAGAATCAGTATTTGCGTGTAATTCAACAAGCAAGGCTTCTCAATTAAATTCGTTGCCTTCGGCAAAATAACTCCATTTACACGTTAAAATTATATGGCAAATTTTCTTCAGTTAACAAGATCATTATACATTGCTATTAGCAATATTTGAAGCATTTTGTTACCCTTATTAATCGATTGATTTTTGCAAGTTTTTTTTCAGATTTATTAGTTCCAGTATTCTTAGTATATATGAAGCAGTAAAAAGCAACACTGATGTTCATACACTTTAATCACCTCTTTTACAATAAATCTAGCTGCACTATTCGATCGATAATGCAAATTAATAAATCATAAGAGTGCATTCGTTTAATCTGGTTATACTTGATGTAACGCTAAACCAGTTGTAAATTAAGTTTTTTTTTCTATTTCCTGGAAAAGAGGAAGTTTGGACGTAATTGTTGATAATGCAACAATGTAAAATTAATGGGCAATGCCAAAATATTAACATACAACATTTTGAAAAAATTTAAGGATAAATTTAATGTAGCACATTTGTACTTCAACTCAACATTGTTTTTTAATTTGAACCCACGGAATCGTTAATTGTGTATGTTTTCTTAAGCTGTACAATCCAATTTCAGAACATGCTGCTAGCTGCTGATTTAAGAACAGGTTAGGCAACACCAAACTTCAAACATAGGACTGTTTGTTAATTAAAAATTGTATACACTTATTGCAGCAAATGCTTACTTGTCTTTAAATTAATGCCTCATTTATGATACTGTATAAATAAAATTAAATTGCAAAAAAATCATATTTGAATTATTCAAAACAAAACAAAAATACAAAAATGATTACAAAAAGTTTCATGACATGATGCATATCATAGAACAGAATAATGGCTTTTTACAGTTTGCATTTCAATCAAAATGCCATTCAAATAAAACTAGAAATTATAAAAATACTCTAATTATATAATAACAATATAATTTTTATAAAATAAATGAAAAGACAACAGCAAAACATGACACATCAACATTTTAAATACCAAGCACATGTAGACTTAAGTAAGGAAGGAAAGCAGGGGTAGTGGTAAGTATAATAAGGTGTATTTGTTGTTAGGGAAGGTTCGATAGAGCGAGCATTTTCAGCATTGACTGGTCAGTTACCAAAACCAATAAAATCAGGTAAGTTACAGATAATCAAGACATTAATGCAATAACCTTCATAATTTTCTATTACAGGATATTGTACGAGCATCCTTTGTAAAACGAAACGAAGATAAATGTTTCAAATATGAGCAACCTGTGGAATTATAGCGTGCCAACAACAACGGAAAATAAAACGTTTCCTCCATTAAATATAACCTCCACTCTACTGCCGTCGAATTTATTGAACAATCATAGGAATTATAACAACCAGATACTGGTGACACAGTTTCTACCTACTTTAGTTTATGTCTGTATTCTGTTCGTCGTAGGAATAATTGGAAACGCTTTAGTGTGTTATGTTTATAAAATCAAATGGAAAATAAAAAAGAAACCATCTACTCTTTTCATCCTGGTGCTAGCTGGATATGACCTCGTAAATTGTTTCGTCACTATGCCTTTCGAGATAGCTCTTGTATCCAACTACATATCATTTGACTTTCCCATCGTCTGCAAACTGTCAAGATTTATGACTTATGGTTTAAATGCAGCTTCTACTGTTATTCTTTTGGGAATAGCTATTGACAGATTATTGGGCATTCGATATGGATTTAAACTCGGATCTTTGACAATGCGACAAGCCAGATTGATTGTTGCACTTTCATTATTTCTAGGAATTTTAACAAACTGGCCTGCATTGTTACTTTACGGAACATACGAGGAAAACGGATTTAAAACTTGCTATTTTGCAACACAATATAAAAATTCTGATTACGTAACGGCGCAAGTTGTTTTTATCATCGTTACGTCATTAATTGGAGATATTATCTTCATTTCCATATATTCATTGATAGGATATACGATTTATCAGCAACAAAATAAGACTGTCAAAAGTAAAGACACGAACTTGGAAACAGCAAGGATTTGTTGCAAATCAGAGAATGACATTTGTAACATTCCTGATCAATCACGTACTTCTATTGATTTTACCCAAGAAAAAGGAAAGAGCACCATGAGTTTGTTTAGCAAAGGCGACGGAAGTGGTTATAATTCATTTGCAAAGACAGACCTGTTTCTCCAACACGAAAACAAACCTGGGTCGCGTGGTCGCTCCGGAAGTGATGCCATTGGAAGTCTTCTGACGCTGTTGAAGACCAGTACTGAATCGCAGAAACATCGAAGTTCTACCTTTAGCAACAGTGAAGGCAAACGTTTTGGTCCGTCTTTCAAAGCAAGAAAAACTACGTTCATGCTTTTCACTGTTACAATAGTCTATATACTTACCTTCCTACCATTTGGCGTATTAGGCATTGTAGATTTACATCGGCAACATCTTTCAATGAATAATTTGACCGTGGTAGAGTTGAATCTTTACCACCTTTTGTTCCGATCGTATATGCTCAGCATGGCAGTGAATCCTATAATATTTAGTTTCCTCAACAAACATTTTCGATCAGAATGTTTTTCTCTCCTGAAAGATGCATTACTTTGTGTTTTTTCTTGCTTTTATACTAGAGAAAATAAATAGAAGTGATTAGATAAAGTATTGTAATTTGAAACAAAAATATACTCCTTTATTATACAGACTAATCTTTAAATGAGGAACTATACCGGGTATTATTTTAAGGAGTGGTAGAATCAGTAATTTATTAAAGATGTATCAACATTACCTATTCTCAAAAAAAGTCGATTCAAAATAAAATATATAAAAATTATGTGTGTGTTTCATCACAAGTATCTAATGCAGGATATTTGTTCTTTTATTTATTTTTTGTAAGTTTTCTGATACGATTGATCTTCTTGTTGTTCAATATGAAAGGTTAAGGCGTTTATCTCCATCATTTGATCAACATGCTTGAAAAAAAAATAATGTGTTATTTTGCTTGGTACAGGTTGATTGATTTCAGTTAAAGGCCCCTCGTTTTCAATTCCAATCTATGATAAGCTGCTTTTTTTTCTCGTAGAGCTGTCTTAGCTTACTTCCACATCGTCATTACTCTGTATGTAATTTAACAAGCAAGGAATCTTCCTGCCATTAAGACAGAAAATGCAAGTGACTGTATTTGCATATCGCACTGAGGTTTTCTCTGTACCGTGAGGCCGTTAAGAGATCATCTGATCCAAGACGTGGGGACTAAATGCAAGAATGCACGCAAGGAAGTCTTTGAAGTAGTACTATAAAAGTAGAGAGCAATAGACCTGTTCCTGACAATATTTATTCCCAAGATGCCAACTGAGTTGTCCTTATATTCTAATGATGAGGATTAGCTCTGCTCGAAGACACGAGAGAATGACTTAATTTGTATGCACTTGATTCTCTAGATTAGATTAAGCTTGATCATTCTTTAATCCGAACAGCAAAACTAATAGCGTGGAAAGACTAATTAATTTTTTTTCAGGATCTCGAGACTTGTATACAAATGAATGTTTTGAAATGCTTACAAAATGTACCTTCGTTAACTGTCCACAGGCAAAAAATGTATGTACTTATATATTAAATCATTGTGTTATAACATTTTAAAAAGTAACTGTTTTGGCAACATTTTTGAAGAGAAGGAATTTCCTGTCTGAAATCCTTTCCTTAAAAAATGACACAAAGGATCGAAGTCCCTTCCCGGAAAATAAGCTGTAGAGTAGGGTTTTACCCTTGAAAGAATAAGTCTAGACTACGGAAATCAAATACAATTTACTGGAGGTAAATTCTTCTCTGTGTTAAAGTTACAAAAGGAATGAAATAGCAACCAAAGTTATAATGTATAACCTGGGCTGCGGCAATTTACGCTTTATAAACCGCGAAGCAGTTTTTGATGAAAAAAATGGCCAAAATATATGATATGATCTTAGGATTGATAAATAAGGAGAAATCCAACCCTGAGAAAGAAAATTGAGAAATTAGGCTCTAGAGTGAGTTTTCCACTCAGACGGTAAGTTACTGTAGAGTCAGGCACGTAGCATCGTTTTTGAAAGTGGGGGGGCCAACCTGAGAAAAATTTTTTTACTTACCTAAAAAAAGTTGACAAACCAAAAAAAAATGGAAAATTACCCAGACTCGAAAATCCTATTTCGTTGGGGTGAAGTGGCCAACTTTTTTCAAGGCAAACTTCCTTTCCCTGCCAATTTTTTCTTACATTTCCGTGCTATGTATATTCTGCGGTAACAAGTGGAGGGGACCAACCACCTTTTCAATATACATTTTCTATAGTAAAGGTATTGTTGGGGGAAAAAGTGGGGGGGGACAGCATCCTTATATTTCTACCCCTCAGCGGGGCCCTTGCTGACTGGTCAGTTTTCTAGATATATCCGTGTGACATCTTTAACTCTTAATAAACTTTTTAAAAATATACTTCTATATTATAAACATAATATAAAAACAATTTTCATTCGTTTTGCTTGATTTCATAGTAAATGGGATGGGGGGTAGTGGCCAACTTTTTTCAACGCAAACTTCCTTTCACTTCCAATTTTTTCCTATATTTCCTTGCTATGTATATACTGTGCTAAAAAGTGGGGGGGCCAACCACCTTTTCAATAGACATTTTCTATAGTAAAGGTCATGTTGGGAAAAAAGTGGGGGGGCCAGGCCCCCCCTGGCCCCCCCGGATACTACGTGCCTGAGAGTACAGACTTAGGATGAACAGTTTGCTATTATGGAGGAAATGCTAACTCTACAACACCGTTTTTATCGCTTTATGGTTATTAGTAGTTGATAAATATACAATATGATCTGTATGCAAACGCGTCATAATGGATACTGTCAGATTATTACTAGAATAAGCACCATAACTGACACGAAACGCCCATTACATTTACCACTTAGTTTCGTCAATTTCTAAAAATTGTCTTTGAAAATTAACTTCAAGTACAAGAGGGTGTGGGTGGCGAGTACTTTCATTTAACCACTTCCTTTTTATCAACTCCCACTTTGGATCTTCACACTTTGATCTAGAAGTTCACTTTCTGGTGAAACATAAAACGTCGCATATCGCATTTCAAAGCATTTTAGGTGAAGCCAAAGGCTTATGCATGTAATTGTATTTAAGAATATCTTTACGATATAATTTGCTCAGTGCTATGGATGTTTTACATCAACTCGTAAAAGCATAATACTTGGAACATGCTGCTAATAATTGGATGAATTGAATTATATAACTATAATGTCATAAAAGTGACAATTCGAAACTCTCTGAGTCAAGTATATTTATAAGTATATTTTTGATACAAAAAATCTATTCTTATTCTGTTAGTTCCTTTATGTACAAATTTTGTGATGGTTTTTGATCAGCTTTGGGCTATCACTGTGAATTGCATATGAAACATGCAGTAATTGTAACTTTTACGGACACATTACGCATTTTAACGAACTGCAGTATCTTTGGTTGCAAAATACCCCAGTATGTCAAAAATATCCTATTTCTTTTAACTTTAATTTTATAACTAATGTTTTCGAAAACATTTTTTCTATGTAGCATATGTTTAATAACATATGTAGAAACATTTTTTTCTACATGTACTGAGAAATATATTAATGTGTATTGTCTTATTCTCTTGCATTCATTACGAGTACCCCGAAAAAAGTGTCTCAGGGAAACATTTGATATGACAAATGCAGATAACGAACAGTATTCAAGTCTCAAAGATCCATGAAAACAACACAAATCAGGAACTGAACAAACAGTTAAGGACCAAAAACACAGAGGTGGGGTCAGGTGCCGTAGAGGAGTACTCATCCCCTGCCAATTTGTCAACAAACCTGAATTTTCTAGTGGCAGCAATTGGAATAGATGGCATAAAACTATTGAAATAAAATTTGTTTTAGATGAAATATTTGGAAATAACGTGCAGTATTCACGCTTAAAAGACCTTAAACGATACAAAATAGGAGCTCGGACCTCAAAAACATCACAGGTGGGATCAGATGCCATGGAGGAATGACAATCCCCTGTCCACCGGTCACGCCAGCCGTATGCTGCTTTTCATGATAATTCAGTGTGTAAATAATGGACTACATGTAACATTAGTATGAAAAACATCAGTCAGCAATGACTCAAAGATAAATTGTATTTGCCGACATGGTCATTGTATCGACCATAAAACTTACAAAATGATGACATTAAGCAGTTTCTGCTGAAATTCTTGTTTCTTCAACTTGTTTGTCAATAATTTACTACGTTTTAGAAATTGTACATATGTAGAACATGCTCTCGCGTATCGAATCAACTCAGAGATATAAACTCCGTATTCAGTTGATGAATGTATATTGCTCCACAAGTAAGGGAAATTTGCGATTGAAAAGTAAAATTTATCACGTTTATCATAGAGCTTGGTTTTTAGATTACCATTAACATCTTTTTCATGTAAATATCCAAATATGAAACAAATGTGTCAGACTCTGTGGCATCTTTTATCTCAAACTCACCGGGATATATAGTACTGACATATGAACGAAAATAAGCATTGTTATTTGAAAATACGTCGTCAATATATCTAAATGTCAAGTTGTAGGCGATAACAAGTGTTTTCTTCTTTACTACGGAAACGATTTTGAACAATTTTGTTTCATATGAATATGAAAATAAGTCTGCTAATAGCGGGGCACAATAAGTACCCATGGGAATTCCTATAGATTTTTGAAGACTCGGTCTCCGAAAGCCACATTGATATTGTCAATCAGAAACCCAAGCATGTTTAAACATCTCAACTTCAGAGTTGAATGTTTTTACCAAAATAATTTTGCAAATGACCAATGGCAAGGTAAGTAAATTTACGAGTTCGATTTTACTTGAAAAAGCAGCTGTCAAAATTTTTTTTTAAAAAGTCTGGCCTTTAATTAACCGTGGTGAATGGTTGTGTATAAAGTTGAAAGGTCGTAAGTTTTTAAGCTGTTGATTTTGGTAAAATCTTGTGATGTCAACTGTCCAAAAGTTTTTAGAAATGTTTCGACAGAAACATTGTAATTATGGTTTTGATATTTTATGGTTAAAGGTTATATTACTTGCTCTTATGTCTCGAAACAATGTTGCAAGCAAAATTTTTTGTCCATAATGCAATCGCTGCCCTAGACATTTTGAGTTTGTGTTCAAAGGTATCCATAAGATCTTTTCCTTAAAGCTTATAAATAATTCAATTTTTCTGTTCAATGTTTTTTTTCACTTTTTATTAAAGTAAGTGTAATAAAAACACTTATTAACATTTTCTTTTAAAGAATTGCTTATTCATTCAGATAAATAGTCCATAAAGAAATATATCCCAAGCAGTATATATAAAGCATTCTAAATACATGACTGTACTCCTATGGTCAACTCATATATTAAAAAAAAAGTTTATTTAATTATTTCTTCGAAATTGTTTTCTCGTACACAAATAGTGATTGTCTCTCTTGCTACATCCATTTGTTCTTATGTGTAGCACTCTCCATTATAAAAAATTTAATTCACAGTTGTGTATAGGGAGGATTTTTCAGAGATGAATGTAACGATGAATTCTTGCATCTGTGTTTTATGTAGTTTAATTCTTAATTGTTTACGATTAAAAAACTTTTTCATGAATAAAAAGTTATCATAAAAAATAATGTTCCAGTTGACATTTTCTACTTTTATTAACATAATCATTGTTTAACCACTAAAATACACAAACTAAATCTAAAAACGTCTTTTGAATTCTTTTCATCATGATTTTCGCCACTGAATCTATTTTTCCTCTCTAAATTTATATGCTGATGTACGAAGTATTAAACCATATCAAGCAAAAAAGTCTGAAAAAAGTAATTTTGATAAAGATACAATATTGTTTTGAGAGAGTTTTTTTTAAAAATGATACTTTCATGGTATCTCTTTTACATTGTGCCATCGAGCACTAACTATTATTCACATGCATATTCTGCAGATAAACACATGGTGTTTTCGATGAACTTTGCAATATCTGCTAATACTGGAGTTGAGTGCATCATTTTGATTATGAGCTCATTCCACGAATAAACTATTGGTTTTGACTTGTAAGGATCCAAAGGAGTAGAGCCCATAACTTACCTTATAAGATTAATCAATTCATGTACTCTTAAAATATCAAACAAGGTGCACAAGTCAAAAAAAGTATCTAAGTCAACACAAATTATTTTAACGTCTGTATGAAAAACTCTTTTATATCAAATGGTACCTGTTCTCAACGATTCAACCCTGATCTCCATTGAGTCCCGTCTATTCACTTGTGCATATATAGTACAGAAACGTAATGGACAACAATGATAATGTCAACTAACGTTGATTTACATATTTGCACTTTACTGCACATAATGTGCTTTTTCGACATTAAAATGACAATTAAACTTGCATCACTCTTAATTTGAAAGATTTATGGGAGACTTTACCCTATCTTTGTTATGAAATGCAGATTGAATGAAATTGCTTAAATTTATTTTCAGTCTCGTTACTTTCATCCTATCACTTTTGATGATTTTATTATGTCCCATTTTAAATTCGTCCAGACACAGATATGGGAAAGAAAAAAATGTCTTTTTATGCATCCCTCTTTAACGTTTGTATATTTAATATGGATAACTAATCAGTATTTAATCTGTACAGTACTCTATGTTTCGTCTGAAATAGGGTTAATTGGCCTTGTGTTACCTATATCGTCCAAATAATTTTACTTATCAAAAGCATCTATATCTATCATGTTCAAATGTTAGATATATTTTTGTTATTAGTCAAGAAAATCTCTATCTCATATTAAAAGGAAACACGTTGGTGACCCAGGAAATTAAAAGTACCAATTAATAATTTTAAGTTTAAAAGAAATATCAAAATTGCTTAAGGGTATTTGAGTTTAATGATCAAATATATTTTTTATATTGTTTTATTATAAACTTAATGTGTATCACTCAATTTTACTGTTGAATTGATGCAATCACGTGACGTCGTGATCCGACTCTCGGAATCATCACACTGTGATTTTCTGAATCCATATCACCACTCTCTGAAATTGATGACGTACGCAGAAACATGACGTTATTTTTCTTGCGCATTAAAAAGTTCCTTGATATTATGCTCTATTTCATACGAGTGGGTGATACAGGCCGTTGGATAAACTTTTGCTTTATCAATGGGTAGATGCTTTATCAATAGCACTTCCGGTTTTGACACGATCGCTTCAAGATTTTATTTTATTGAATCTTTAATTTGTGAAAATTATTGCCCTTACAAAATGCACAGTAATATCGTTAAAAGCAAGATAAAGACTCGTTTATGTCAAAGAAGTGTCTTATTTTATCAAGAACAGTATTTGGCTACTTGAAGACAGATTTTACATCCCCCCCCCACCTTAAATCGTTTTCGGAAAAAGGAAAGACTAGCAGTTAGATTGTTGTTATAAGATTCCTGTAACATCTTCAATAATGCTTTCTTATATTATACAACGTATGTCTACCTAGTAAATGTAATATAGGTGCAACTTACCATGAATCAACAATGAATCTACAAAGCCTTGCCTAGCACGTTTTGTACTGCCACCGTACAAAGAGTTAATTTTCAAGATCCCATGGTCCTTACAACTTTCAGTCAGAAGTTCGTTTGATGTAAAGATCCAGCAATAGTCTAATAATTTTTTCAAAGACCCAGATAGCAAAAATTTTAACTTTTGAACACGATCTACTTTCTTTCGAAGCATGTCGACATCAACGGTGCTACGTCATCAAGTTATACGTCATCAATTTGAATTGGCAATCATTCATGTAGTTTTGCAGGGGGAGTCTCAAAGTTTTGTTAAAACGGAAGTCGTATGAGATAAATAGAACATCTATAATTGTGTGATTTGATATTGGCTTTATCCAACGAGTTGAAATGGTGTATATTCGCTCGGCAAGCCTCGCGAATATATACACCATTTCAACTCGTTGGATAAAGCCAACATCAAATCACACAATATAGATATCCTCTATTTATTCAATGGATAAATAATAAATAATTGATCTCTAAAGTTTTATTTTGATTCATTTAGCTAGTTGTAAGGGGTTTATAATAAATTCACCATTATAACAGTAACTTGATCCGAATAGCCGTATCACGTCGAGTTGACAGGCGCGGATCATCTCCAGTAAAACAGAGCTGGGATCAGGAACCATAGAGGTGTGAACATCCCCTGCCCACCGGTCACATCCGCTGTGTGCTCCTTGTCATGTTTTGGGAATAATGGGAAAACTTGTCAATAATTGAGTGTGTATATAATGGCTTTACAATAAGTATGAAAAACGTGAATCAGCATTTTACTTAATGAAAAATTGTGTTAGGTGACAAGGTCATTGTATCCACCATAGAACATACAAAATGAACATGGTCTTGCGTATTGAACCAATCCCAGTATGCAGGTGATGAAGGTATATTGCTGCATAAGTAAGAGAAGTTGACGATTGAAAAGTTAAAGTCATCTCCTTTGTTATAAAGCTTGGTTTTTAGATTTGGGATATATTGTATCAACATAAGAATGAAAATGAATAAAGACAATACGTCGTCGATAAATCGATCTAAATGTCGAATTGAATGCCATTACATTTTATTACATAAAATTCTATTTCTTAAGAATGCAAAAATAGGTCTGCTATTAACGGGGCGCAATTTGTATCCATATTATTCCAATAGACTTTTCGAAAACTTGGTCTCCAAAAACCACACAGATGTTGTCAGTAAGAAACTCCAGTATCTTTTAACGTCAACTTCAGACTTCTTCTGTGTATAACAGAATGTTTTAACAAAATAATTTGTATTAGATTGTGATATTTTTTAATTTTATATGAAACATGTACCTGGTATATAAAAAATCGCCGGACAATTCGATATGAATTATTCCTTCTTTGAATTGTGTATCCTCTCCAATATAATGAAGCAAATCTATTGAAATGCAATTTGTGTTTTAATTATTAATGATGCTAGTGTTTATTTTGGTTGATTAGTGTTTTAATGATCTTACACAATAAAAGGCAGTCAGACTGATAAAGATCCATATCTGCTTAATGAACATTTGTGAAGAGTAAAATTTAATGTTCTGGTATGAAATCTATCATAGGTATAGAATAAAGTTTCTATAATTATGTGTAAAAATTCTTCCATGGGAGATGAAACAATACAATCAATCAACCAATTCCCTCTTAAATTGAAATGAAACCTGTTTACATTGAATAGTATTCTTCCATTAGTATCATGTTGTTTTGGCTGTATATGGAGACAAGAAAGTACTTACTTCCTTTTTAAAAAAGATGTTTCAATAATTTTAGTTTAGGCAGGGTTTAAAATCAATTTGAAGGGCCAATTTAGAAACAAAAAAATCCTAATGCCGGAAAAAAATATTGCAATGCAAAGATTCATGTATGTCTGTAAATTATGCTGAAAAACATATTAGCCATGAGGTAAATTACATAATTTAATGCAATATGATATTTGTATTCTGATCGAACATTTTAATGATGAAGCATAATTGTAATTTGACCAGACTATAAATCACTTCCATCGACGTCCTTGCAATTAAAATGAATTCAATTTTAAAAACTCAGATTACCTTAATTATATTAATGTATTCGCCGTAATTAAGCAATTTAACCATTATTTACAACGTCATAATACATACCTCCGTCGATATTATTTCCGTGTGCGATATTTACCTAATTAACAATTAAAATTTAATGACCTTGTAATAAGAAGTGATATGATGGTTAAAACCCTTGTTAACATTGTCACACAAGGTGATATCTCTCAAAAGTAAAGAATGTTACTACGCAATTTTAAAGAAAAATTAACCTTGACACATTATATATACTAATAATCAATAAATTACAAATACCAGTATAATTATTTTTT
>PRKT01000180.1:602229-626077 GCA_003671525.1 Saccostrea glomerata | reverse complement strand
AAAAAAAATTAGAATAGTGATAGCGTTTAAAAAAAAAAATGGTACTGAAAGAAGTTCGAACCTAACACCCCCCCCCTTTTCGAAACAGGATTTTCGTGTTTTGACAATGCACAATCCGTTTTTTCTTGTCAGTTTTTTTTGTAGGTCTACGTCAATGCATTAGAAGTCGGGGGGGGTGTCTGGTGGATGTACTGAGGCCCCCAATGGATCTAAGGCAAGGTTCTTTATGGGGGTCTGGGGAATGACAAGTTCTTGAAAATAAAAGATTTTTTTTTACTTGATTTTAGGTTAATGAACATATAAGTAATGCGTACAAAAATATCAAACGGGGGATGGCGCACACCCGGTGCGCCGGCCCTGGAATTAAATTCATTTTTTAAAATTTAAATATCGTTAAGAATTATCAGTAGGTTAGCTACGTTGCGTATGTCCTTAAAAGGGGAAAACATTTGGTTAGCTTTAAATGAGGAGCGCCAATTTATACCGCACAGGAGCAAATTTATTTCAGTGTCCTTTCGTTAATGCCTATAGAAGGATGTTCCACACGCACTCCAAAATTGAAAGTGTTACTGCTAAAATTTTTGTTGATCCTGGCCCTTTCATCTCGGTTTTGCAGAATTTACTTTTTTTCAACGCAACACTGACTTGGTTAGATACTGCATACACATGCAACCTGAAATGAAGAGATTGGCTATTATACCATGTGCCATCAATGTTAGATATGTGTTCAAATTCTAAAGTGTATTTTCTTTTGCCTGTGGAGTGAAAGTAGGTACCGCAACATGTACTACAATTTTCACAAAAACATTGTCTAAATGAGTTCTAGTTTACTTGTACTTGGTCTGGCGAGGTTTCACAGGCTTATAAAAAATACTTTTAGGGTGAGATATTAAAAGCTGTCTTTATTCTCATACAAACATAACAAATGCAAATAGCAGAATGAAAAATTAAAGTTCAAAATGTTAAAAACAGTTGCTTCAGATTGTTTAAAATCTCAAAATGCCGTACAGTGAAATTTCAATTTGCCGTACACAGTTGTTGAAACAATTTACAATAAGCCGTACACTCTGAAAAATAATATTTGCTTTGTTTTTATGTAAATAAACAGTTTGTATCATTAACTTTGATATAAGAAGTTCAAAAATATAGTTTAAAAGGACATGCGTGTGTGAACATTACTAAATTGTTTGAAACAATTAAGAAAGCAGCCTTCAAACTCTCTCAGGTAGAATTTTCTCCGGTACCAGGTGTCATGTTTTGATAAGTTTGAATAAAATAACGTTGCCAAACGCTGCGGAACGAATAAAATCTAAAAGAGAAGCATCCTCTTTATGTCAGAAATACACGTAGAACACTTATGAGGACGAATTCTTTGACAAATAAAATAAATACCAACCTCTGTCCTGTTCAAATGTGGAAAACTCCTCGCCTCGATGGTAGCAATATCCGGTGTCGGTAACACACAGTGATCCAGTATCACATAAACGCATGGTGATCTTCATGCACATGTATATAAAATAGGGAAAGTCAATATTGACATTTTTCTGCATAACTGACATATATTTCGTAAATTAGATATGCAAGAAAGCAAATAAGTCTGTTACGTGTTTAGAATACAAACTCCTCAAATGGAACCACAAACACGAAGACGCTTACTGAACTTAATGAAACGATCAAATGGTGAACTTGTAGTACATTAAGCAATTTATTCATTATCAAGTGATTTCTTGCATTCCAATTTATCCGGGAGGTAAGGAATTGCACAAGGAATCACAAGAAACCACACTTCTTACACGTTATGCATTATGCAGAAAATTAGGTTTTGGTTCATTACTTAATTTTTCCTTCCTTAATGTTCAAGGTTGAAATAAGAAGGTCATATGACCAAAAGAAGTAAAATGTATTTTTGAGTTATGTTATTGATATGCCATGACTGTCTAAGAATATTTTGACATGCAAGTTATACTACGTATGGCATGTTTCTGGCCAAACTTTAAACGAACCAAGTACAAACTTGAAACGATCTGAAATCAACAAATCAACAAAAATCGACAGATGCATTGCAATATGGGTATGTCTTGAAGCATAAAAACACGTAACCGTAATATAAAACAGTATACTACAGAAAGACTTTGCAGACAATGACCACCAAACACCCCCTTCTCCTTCTGAACAAAAAATATTGTGCATGTTTCTAAAACATATATGGATTTTTGTGAATTTTTGTGCCGTAAGAAATACAACTTGCGAAATAAATCAAATATAAGATGACCTCATAGGCATATGTAGTTCAAATGATAGTGTACCTTTTGGATTTATTTAATGAAACCTGTCCGATCAAAGACAAGTCAGAATTGTGTCAAGGTGACAAGAATGCAATGTGTAATTAGACCCCCTTACATAACTATATTTTCAGTTTTAAAATTCCCTTCGAATTAGCATTTTCAAAGAACTGCAGGAAATAAAGAATAGACTCGTTGGATAGACCGCAGATAATTAAAAAATAAAACTTTAAAAAAAAAACTAATGAAAGCAAATGAAATTATCACACAGAAAATCTAAGTGATTTTATTTCCAGACCAGTGTTTTTATTTATACACAAGTACTCTGAAGTTGACATAAAAAAGGAGCTTGAGTTTCTGATTGACAATATCTATTAGGTTTTTGGAGACCAGGACTTGCAACAATCTATTTGAAATCCCATGAGTACCATTTGCGCCCCATTATAAGCAGACCTATCTTAGTATTCATGTGAAGTAGAATTTGTCCAAAATCTTATACGTGAAAGGAGAAAACACTTGATGTGGCCTTCAGCTCGACATTTACAGTGTAGATATACCAACGAGGTATTGTCAATTGATTAATGGACAATGTTAATTTCCATTCTTATGTCGATACGATTTCTCCCGGTGAGCTTGAGAGAAACGATATCACAGAGTCTGATACACCTGTTTCATATTTGGATATTTTACTTGAAAAAGACGTAAGTGTTAATTTAACAAGGAAGCTCTATGAAAAATGTGATTAACTTTTCAATCGTCAACCTTCTTTACTCTTGCAGCAATATACCTTTTTCAACTGCATACAGAGTTTATATCTCTCAATTGATTCAATACACAAGAGCATGCTCAACGAATGTATAATTCCTCAAAGGAGGTACACTGTAAATCATTGACAAACAAGTTGATGAAACAAGAATATCAGCAGTCCCGTTTAAAGTCATCATTTCTTACCTTGTCAGCAAATACAGCCTATCATTGAGTCAAATACTGACTGACGTTTTTCATACTCATTGTTAGGCCATTTAATATTTTATTTGCACATTGAATTAACGACAATTTTTTTTGTTATCTCCCGAACATGACAAGGAGCACATGGAGGGTTTCAGCTGTCGACAGGAGATACTCACTCCTCCATAGCACCTGATCCCATTTTTTGATGTTTTGGAGGACCGTGTTTGCTCTTTTGTATTTGTTTTATGGATCTTTTTTTTTAGCTTGAATACCCCACCTTCTGCTGCATTCTGATATTGTAAATTTTTTCATTTTATTTGGCATTTGTAATGTAGTAAATGCTCTATTCACAAACACTCGCTTTATCATTTTAATGGCTGCAGAACAGAGCTGCAAATGTGCTTCAGGTACATGTACATACGAACTGGGTTGTTCATTATTGCCCGCATTTAAGAGCACATAAATACTATTATATCCATTTATTTCATCTAAGTTATTTCTGCTTATATTCATTTTCTACCTTCGCACTCATCATTCATAATGATTGCTAGATAATAATGATATTTGATGGGATTGAATACTGATTTTTGTTATTGATTTCTGTAAACCAAATTTGTACTTCTTAATCAGGCATTATTTGGCATTTTACCAAAAGGTGGTCTTGCCAATCACCGAAATAGGATTGCATGGCATGCCTTTAAAAAAGGAAACGCTAACAATATTTTCTTAAATTGATTTAAGGACAACTATTAAAATTAATGTGGTATTTGATATCTCAACTGATGATCGGATGATTTTATGCAGAACAAAATGTTTGGCAAAAAGGAATGGGGTTGACTGAAGATCTAATTTATAATTATTCATATTGTTATGTACATTATGATTTTTCGATGTTTTCGAAAGAGTAACCTTTTTAAAATCACCTTTTTAAATTAAGTTATTTTTACTTGAAAGAGTCATAATATTTTTATCATAAAAAATAAACAATTAGGGCTATAAAATGTTAAATTAGGTTGTGTCATGTAAAAAATGCGATTTTAATTTAAATGAAGATGGTTTGGATTAGATACTTTAAGCTGCGTTTGATTTGTCAAATTTACTTAAGACTTTGTATTGTTTTGCTAACTTTGTTCAGTAAATTCTAATTAAGTATCCAAGCGTCTACTTGTTTGTCATTTATTGAGCACTGTCTGACTTGTTTACTTATAAAATGTTCAAAATATGCGTTACATCTTAATTACAGTCATAATGTTGATTAAAGGTTTGAAGTAATTTTAATTACATGTATAATTATTTCATTATCCCGCTTTTAAAATTTCTCTGGTCTATAGATAAAACCAACTTAAGGAAAATTTTGCTACCGAGTTCTCAAAAAGCCTGATATTGAATATTTTCAATGACCCGAATCTTCGTGATCTTTTTTTTTCGTTAAAATAAATAAATAGAATAAGAAATGCATAAATAGATGAATAAATAAATAGATAAATAAACAAATAAATAAATAGATAAATCATGCATATAAATGATTGCCAAAACAGGGGAAAATACATTTAATAAAAACAAAGAACACTGTTTATTTACTGTTACATGCACCTAAGATAAAGGTAAAAATGTCATTCAGTCGTATAGTGACATGTTTAATGAAATTTAATACACATAAAACGAAGAATTTATTGAGATCATTACGATAGGTTTGTCGCCATGGATGACATAATGACGGAAATATTTTCACATGTAAATAATGAAGTAAAGTAGTAACATCCGAAACTATCCAGTTACCTTCTACGATTCATTAACAGTAAGATGTTATTCTTCAAAGTTGTGTTAAAAGAAAAAATAATTTAAGTCAAATGAGGACCAAGTAATTAACAATATACCTGCCTCATTTTTTTTTTTTTTTGCAAATTAATGCATTTTAAAGTAAGTCAGATATAATTTTATATTTTCATTTAAAAAGCTTAAAAGCGATTCGTTGATGAACATTTGTAAAAAACACTTTACCTTTAGAATAATGAAAAGACGTTGTCAAGCTTAGAAGCAGCAAACATACAGTAATATACGAGAAAAAAAAATGACAGCGCAGAATAATTTGCCCACAAGGTTCACTCTGTAATGCATTTTTATCATACATTTAGTATAATATAGAAAAAATGCCTGCAATTGAGTTTAAATATAACATTTTTCACAGAACAAATACCATCGTCAACCAGAGTCTGCTGCTTTTCTTTCGGTGCAATATAAAAAGTGATTTATTAAGGGTCTTAAATAAAGACGTAAAAAGTGAGAAAAAAAAACACAAACATTGGGCGATCTCAAAAACCTATACACAATTACATATATGTGAGGAGTTCATAAAACACGAATTTCCAGGAATGGGAACAGGTTCCTAGTGAGAGTAAACATTCCCCATTTATCGTTCACTTCCTATGTGACCTTTATAAATTGATCATGGATACATTGCGTAGTCAAATCTCGTATAAAACATAGTCAAAAAATTTAGTTTGAAACAAATGAGCCAATATACACGACCTAGTGAAAGGTTATATTTATAAAATCCGCTTGAAATGTGGAAGGGTATATGAATTGTACATATTTTATTGACAAAGTCAAAAGGATAGGACTCAAGTTCAGAAACATAGATAGTAGGAGGGTATATGGGAATGGGTATGTCCGTCCGTCCGTCTGTTACGCTTTGGGGTACCTATCTCTTATCCGCAACTCCTCTTAAACCAATGAATGAAATTTGATGAGACTTTCACAGAATCTTTATTATGTTCCCCGAACGAACTTTGAAAACATATCGTTTTTACTTTCTTCGAATTTTTTGTCGCCTGCGTGGCGAAGGGGTTAGAGCGTCTGCGCTAGAGTCGCGATGTAAGGAGTTAATCCTTACGTCGCGGGTTCGAGACCAGTCTTTCGGGTGAGATAGTATAAACCGAGGTCCCGTGTCGCATGAAGGTGCTGGCACGAAAAAGATCCTTCCCTGCTCAATGGCCCTGAGTACCGAGGATAGGTTTAATTTGAAGCTCTCTACCGGCATCTCCGGTGGCGTCTCCATATGAGTGAAAAATTCTTGAAAAGGACGTTAAACAACATACAATCAATCAATCATTCGTATTTTCTTCTTCCTTGGTACTTCTTTGTCCGCGAGTGATCCCGTAAACTACTCATCCGATCTAGGTGAAATCTTTTTAGGGTCACTAGGCATGTTATGAAGATTTGCGGAACGAAGGTCATTTTGCGCGCACGTGCTTTCGTGTAACACGTGAAATGACCAATATGATTGACAAAGCTGTAACTTTTTATCTTTTTTTAAATGCTTTGAAACTCAAAATATAAAAATATATTAGTAGTAAAGGCATGGTCAAAATATCATGAACTCAAGCGCATGCACGTGAGCTTCGCGCTGATTGGATAAAACAAAGGTCTCAACATATTTCTTGTTTCTTGACAAAATACTTAGACATTTGAACCAAAATCATACATTAGGAAGTTCTACAGCACTATATATAGGAATAATCATGAAAACACGCGCATGCATGCGAGTTGCAATCTGATTGGCTTAAACTTTAAATGCCTATAATTTTCTTGATTCTCAATAAAACAGGATGGAATTTAGACCGTAAATATAGATATTATGGATTCCTTAATTATGCTACAATCACAATTGAATGCGAGGACCTGCAAGCACGTGTACCTTGCACGCGCGCATGCGCAATGCGTAAAATGAACAATTACTTGAAAAAAAGATATTCATGCATGTATTTTTTTTCTTAGGATTTAAACACATGTTTATCGTTTAGAAAACTTGTCATGATCAACTTGCATATGCATGCACCTGCGCATGCAAGCAATTCGTTAAATGATATATAGTTGATATCATTGTAACTGTTACATTCTTTTATTGAATCCTTTGATATTTGGCAAATAAAAAATAAAGTCTTACGGGATTAAGGCACAACAGGGGATTTGGGGACCAATTGGGGAACATCTGTAACGGTCTCAGGTACAATTAACACTAGTTACATATTGCCATTGTGCACCTCCTATTTTACTTTTTTGGTTTCCCATAGAAAAAGATTGACTTTGCTATTATAATCGGATTTATGCAGTGAATACGATATAAATCCATTTATCACAGCGCACCACGCGGTATAATGCGCGCGCAATATACGCGCAGAGCTTAGGAGCAGTCAGTTATCAACCACCCTCAAAGATACACGTCTTAATTTGAGTACTGCTTAATTGGGGAAATATTCTCAAAAAATTTTCCAAAACACTTCTTTGGAGATATGCCTAAGCGCAAGTCATCCGCAACTGTGGTTACTGCTGCAAAAAAGTCCACCAGAAAAGAAAGAGCTGCAACCAAATCGCACCAAAAAGAAGGGGGAAATGACGATAATACTATTCACGGCACGGAAGAGGGCATTAACGAGCCTGTTAGCTCAATAGGTAAGTCTGACTACTTACCTACGCCTATTGTTAGTATAACTGATGCATTGGGTTGTACGATCCCTTTCAAAACCCGCGAAAAAATACAAAATGGGGAGTATTTAGATCTGGGCGTTCTGTTGGAAACGACGGAAGAAAGGGACAAGAAAAATAAAATTAACCTAGTAGATGGGGAACTGGTTTTGCAAAAAGGCAAAAGTAGCAAAATCACCGATATCGGGAAATGGACAGACGCATTCCTTGTATTTACTAGCATTTACTTCGAAGCTCACCCCGATCAATCACTTGGCTTACTGAAATATATGCACACGATTAGACTGGGCTCCTATAGATCTCCCACCGGCTGGAAATTGTATGACGAGCAATTTAGGCTTAAAAAGGCAAGAAATAGTTCTATGGAATGGGGGCAAATCGAAAATGAACTTTGGATGTTATACGTAACTTCTCCAGTTACCATTCCCCAAAAAACAGTTGAACCGTCAAAAGGCATGTGTTTTGATTTTAACTACAAGGGTGCATGTAGTAAACCCTATTGTATTTACGCACATCGTTGTATCAGGTGTGCATCTGACCACCCAATGTCCACTTGTCCTCGTAGCCCAGCCCCTCGCTTTCCCATGCAAAAGCAGCCTTTTCGTTTTCAATCACCAAATCAGCAACCACGCCCAGGGCAAACCCCAAACTATAGATTTCGCTACCCCCAGGGGGCTAAAGCACCTCGGTCATTCTCCAGTAGATATTAATCAACTCTCAATATCGATACAGTCATATCCAAACCATGATGTGGGCAATGAGTTATTAAATGGGTTTAAATTTGGATTTCCCCTTCACTATATAGGCCAACGCACTCACTTGGAGTGTAAAAATTTAATTTCGGCAAACCAGCATCCGAACGAAATTCAGAATATATTGCAAAGTGAAATTGATATGGGTCGCATGGCCGGACCTTTCTACAATATACCACTTTCGAATCTGAGGGTGTCTCCAATAGGCGTCGTGCCAAAATCTAGCGGGGGGTGGCGTTTAATTACTCATCTGTCATATCCACATAACAATAGCGTGAACGACTTCATTGATAAAGAACTTTCATCTGTACACTACTCATCATTCGATAGCGCTATCGAAATGATAAGTCAGCTCGGAAAAGGCGCTTTATTGGGCAAAATGGACATAAAAAGTGCATTTAGACTTTTACCAATTCAACCAGATGATTTTTGTTTACTTGGCTTCAAATTTGAGGGTAAATACTACATTGACAAATGTTTGCCATTTGGCTGTTCTATTTCATGCGCTACATTTGAGAAATTCGCGTCCTTTTTGGAATGGACCGTCAGGTCGCAATCTGCTTGCTCACATGTTACGCAATATCTTGACGACTTCCTGTTTGCTGGTTCAGCGAAATCTGACGATTGCTCAAGACTCATGAGGCAATTTGGGGAGTTATGTAAAGCACTGGGAATTCCTCTTGCCATCGATAAAACTGTCGGACCCGTCACAAAATTAACTTATCTGGGTTTGGAAATTGACACATGTCTCGGGCAAGTCCGCATCCCCAACGAAAAACTAATCAAACTTAAGATCTCGTTGACAGAAATGGCAAATAAATCTAAAGTCACTTTGAAGGAGATGCAATCTCTCGTCGGCCAATTAAACTTTTGCACCAAAGCAGTGCGATCTTCCCGCGCCTTTAATCGCCGGTTTTACGACGCGATGATTGGCGTACAAAGACAGCATCATTTTATCCGCATAACAAAATCCATCAAAGACGATTTGCTCATGTGGCTCAATTTTTTGAACCACTTCAATGGCATATGCTATTTAAATGATGTTGATTGGTTAAGTAGTGATATTCTTCAATTGTATACAGACAGTGCTGGGGGTAAGAACCTAGGGTGCGGGGCATATTTAAACGGTAAATGGGCCCACTTCGCTTGGCCCTCAACATGGGGGGATACGGAAATTTTGAGAGATGTTACCTTTTTAGAGCTTGTTCCAATAGTTCTGGCAATGACATTGTGGGGAGAATACTTCAGATCAAAAAATGTTATTTTTAGAGTAGATAACGCAGCCCTTGTATACATCTTGAACAAACAGACATCAAAATCTAAAAGAGTAATGCACTTTGTTCGCTATTTAGTATACCTATCAATGAAATATAATTTTAGATATAAAGCAGAACATATCCCTGGTTTATGTAATAATATTGCTGATGCTTTGTCTCGTCGACAGTGGACCAAATTCCAGGAACTAGCACCAAAGGCAGATGTAAAGTCAACTCCTACTCCGCCGGTATTTCACTCACTGATATCAGGAGTGAAACCGTTAGATTAATCGACATGGCCACTTCAGAAAACACTAAAGCGGCATACAACAACGGCCTCGATTTATTTTCTAAGTTCAGGTCCGAGTTCCATCTCCGTAACTCTTGGCCTCCATCGCTTGAGGAATTGACAAACTTCGTTGCTTTCCTTTCCGTCAAAGGTTACGCTGTGAGCACTGTCAAAACATATCTAGCAGCTATATCACATAGGATTAAGATTTCCACCTTAGATTTACCAGACTATACTTCACATTTTATTGTTCGGAAAATGGTAGAAGGAATGAAGAGAGAGAGACATTCCAAAGACTCACGTTTACCAATAACGATTCAGCTCCTCCATAAATTAATTAATACATTACCAGATGTGTGCACATCGAGTTACGAGGCGAGCCTCTTTTCTGCGGCGTTTTCCTTGGCCTTTTTTGGCTTTCTTCGAGTCGGGGAATTTACAGTAGGCTCGAGAAATTCAAACGCAGCATTACTTAATAACGATCTCGTTATGAATGAGCCTTCATCCTACTTAGAAGTTAAACTTAGGAGGTCAAAGACTGACCAGTACGGCAAAGGAACTCAATTAATTATTCCCGCTATCAGCGGTCCTTACTGTCCGCTATTACTAATGCGCAAGTATTTACAACAAAGACCAAGCATTTCTGGTCAATTATTTTGTCATTTCGGCGGTAAACCACTAACTAGATATCAATTTAATTCCGTCTTAAGTAAATGCCTCGCGCGTCTCAGTTTATCTAGATGCAACTATAAATCACACTTCTTTAGAATTGGAGCAGCTACATACTTTCATTCTCAGGGCGTTGATGACGAAACAATTAAAATGTTAGGAAGGTGGAAGTCAGATTGTAATCGTATATATATGAGAATCCCGGCAGATAAATAGAACGACAGCTTGACACTCTAATCCCCTTTTTCGTTGCAGAACATCATCAAGATATTTGGATTATCGGGTCATCATTAATTTCATGGGCCTTTCTAGCTGCGATCGAATAAGGTTTTACATCTGACCTTAATTTCGACAGGCATAAAATATTGTGGCAAGGTCGAAGAGGAATGCGCTGGAATGGTGTCTTTAAACTTTTAAAACATCTACTTACGTTCATTGATCCACCAAATTTCTTGGTATTACATTGTGGAGCAAACGACCTTGGCCGTATGAAGACCATTGAATTAATAGTTGCAATAAAACGTGATTTGAAAAAAATTCAAATGATACTTCCTCATACTAAGATAATTTGGTCGCAAATGATAACAAGGATTGCCTGGAAACGTGAAGGGAGACCCGATATCGAAAAAAGTAGGGCGCGTGTGAATAGCGCAACTGCAAAACATATTCTATTTCATTACAATGGAGGGTACATTAAGCAGTCAAATATCCATCATAGTCCTGACAATTACCGCCCCGATGGGGTACACCTCTCTACGCCTGGTAATAAGTTGTTCCTTGAAAATTTTAAAAGTGGACTCTCAACTATTATAAACTCCCAAAATAATGTGTATTCATTATGATATGTATCGGTGTGGTCACGGCTGGATATTTGAGTAGGGTGTTAAGCTACCCCCACATTGGTGGCGGCGTGCATAGTTAATGAGTACCTAATCACGTTTGGCGAATTTAGCTTAACACATATCATCTTGACTTGCACCGCTGATAACAGGGCGCAACTCGAACATGATTGCGTGGATAATTCTGGAATGGAATACAAGGAACTTGTATATAATTTACATTGAACATTGATTGATTTATTTGAATATTGATTGGCTTAACATAAGCATACAATACATTGATCTGAATGAACTGAATATTGATTTGTGAATATTGTTTGAACATTGATTGATCTAATTGAATATTATTGAGCGAATTGAACATTCATTGATTTAATTGAACATTAATTGATCGTATTGAACACTGATTGATGAATATTGATTGTTGCATAAGGCTGACGCAACTGCAGGAACTTTGAAGCTAAACGTCAGTCTTATCCTGTAAAACTTTGACATGTGTACAGTTAATATTGATTGATTGATTGATTCATTGATTGATTGTTTGTTTGTTTGCTTTTATTGGAGGTGTGCCAAAAACCAATTGGGTCGGCACCCACTGTACACATGTATTTTTCATAAATTGATTTTAACCAGCCGCGGCCATTAAAATGCCAAACTTAAGAAATAAATAATTAGGAAACGTTAAATTCACTGTTGTTTTTGTGTGGAGTCTGTGATAATCAAATGCGAGGCAGGGGTATCATTAAGCTTTGTGCTTACAGTACTTCTACCGGTAGTTTTTGACATTTCATTGAACTAAGATTTAACCTTTTTGGTTTTGACAGACATAAGTTTAATTTTTAGCCAATGCACCCTTTTTAAAGGTTTGGTGAAAAGAAACTCAGTTGAGGTGATACGTTAGAGCATGAATAATCAAAGTTGTTGATAATGCAATTTGAAATTACTTTATTTTTCACATTAGCCCAAACAAACAGTTCTCTGCATCATAAAAACAAACTTCATGGCACAATTTTTTTTTTATTTTTGGTTAATCATACCTGGATAACAAAAAATTAGTCTGTTTTTTATCAAGTATTCATATTTAATCATTATATCATTAAATTATACTCACAAAACGTTTTTATACAAGTCCGTTTATCACTTGGTTATATATTACTTAATTCAAATAATAATAATTCATCATTGTTTTAAAAGATATTCTACATATGCCAAAGAGCGTACCATGATTAACTGCAGTAAGATATTCATTATTTCTTTTCTATACACGTAGCTATTTGAATTTCAACCGTATAGAATGCTGACAAGTCTTCAAATCTTGGATCTCTTCAGCTTTGTATTTTAAGGACAAGTCGAGAACTAAAAGTACGTATTGTGTTGATTTATAATGAGGTGATTTCATGAATATCAATATTAAGGAATGAGGAAAGTGTAACATAATGAACAGGCATCTAAAGAAATCTTCAGATATTTAACATAGCTGAGTTCCTTGTCGTGATACTTCAAAGAAAGAGAGGTTGATAAGTAAACATTAGTAAAACACATCTCTATCAGGACCTAGACACTTCCACATTGCGCAATACATATTCATAATTCCAATGTTTAAAGGGTTAGGAAATCCAATTAAATTTGACGTAGCTTCAGATACATGTACAATCACTGCATGTTTTTTAAGAAGCAATATGTAATTACGGTATGTTTAAATATAACTTATTTTCTGATCCCAGAGTAAAAATCAGTCTAGAATAGCAAGTTTTCGTGAAAGCAACATTTATATGTTTCAGGCTCAGTCGACACCTACAGTGTATTCTTATTTTTCTTTTATATTAACATTTACAAGTACATGTACATCATTTCAAAGAGTTAACAGGTTATTGTTTTGTTAATTTATTTTTGATTTACATTTGTAAGAATGTCTTTTTTAAAATTTAATATTTATTACCTTTGCTGGATATGTAATTCATTATGTGTTAATCCTCATTTATCTTCTTATTTTCTTGTTGATGTTTCTTTATACGAGATGATTCAATAAAACTCGGATTTCTTTTAAAGAAGGTTTATCCGCATTCTTCACACAACTTCATAAAAAAATTAGGTAATGGTGTTTGGTTTCGCTAATGAAATCAAATGACTCATTGAAATACAGGTAAACTTCAATGTATGTCCTAATTGATTTATATCAGCATATTCAATAACCAGTTATAATTTGGAATGTTCTTCCTTTAACATACTTATAGACTTATAGTGCAACTCAATCGTCACCAAAAAGTGAACTTGACAAGGAATAAATTTGTAAGAATGATATAAAAGATATTTCTTGTAATTGTTGATTTACTTAAGGTATTGAAGACATTCTTCATGTATGTTATGGTCTCTTATTCATAAATAGCAAAAAAAGAAAGCTTCCTTGATGATAGCAGTTGCATAATATAGTGTGTTTTATCATAACGATTCTTCATCTTTTATTTAAAGTTACACTGTCCATGTGCAAGTGGTGGCGTCAACATATGAATGAAAAATTCTCAAGAGAGACGTTAAACTGAAAAAAAATTAAGAAAAAAACCAAGAGAAACAAACAATATAAAGAAGCAATAAAAATACACCAATTGAAATCTGTTACAGCGGCAGCTGCATTAGATTAGGATTATTACAGAAGCGCTAGTTAATAACAGTTGATTATCATGAAAAATACAATTAATGTATATGATCTTGTTATTCGATTTATGAAATACTTTTTTCTTATGAATACAACCTAGAAATTCGGTTTACTTTTAACTAACCTAAATTATTATTCCATGATTAACATGTTGTTATTCCATGTAACTATTCTGGATTATTTTTTTATATTGTAAAAATTTAAAGAAGATTAATTTTAGATATGAAGTAAAGTAAGGTAGGGTTATTGATTTTTTGAAAAAATGCTTTTGTAAATTACACTTAATTGTAACTGCAGTATGTATGTACTAAGCATTACATATTTTTTGTAACAAATGGTTTCTTTGCGTGCCACATAATACTCATGCAATTCGTATCACATTTCATTCTTTACTGAATCCAATTTTTCAACTTTATTTTTTCAAAATCACTTTGCAAGGTACGACGCTATTGTTGTTTAGTGCTTTTCTTCATATCTTTGATCGAGCAAGCGCATGTAAGTACCAAAATAAGTTCTACAACCAAACATACATACTAGTATTTCGATAATTAAAAGATTATCCAATTTCTATTCTACCGTGGTTTTGGGAAAATTTATTGGGCCATGGGGATTTTATTTCTTGGTTGAAGAATTGGTCAGTTATAATATATGTGAAAAATTCCATTTCATGGTGGTCATAAATTCGTCGGTCTCTCCATACGTTGAAAACCACAAAAATTAAACCCCAAGGAAAATCAGTATTAACAGCAAAAACCATGCAACATTCGTGATTTTTTTGGTCTCGCTTATAAAGGCCAAAATTCTAAATTGCGAAAGAAGGATTATTAACAGTTATATAAGATCCCAAGAGAACACATGCAAGATATGCAATGAAGAGATACATGTTTGCTCCAGAAGCTAATGTTTACAATCATTTTGGAGTCATCTACTACCATATGATTCAACTTGCCGGTTCTTGTCTTTTGATCCTTTCATGATTATAAATATAAGTATTCTAGAAGAAGTAGCTGTTCATTTTGTAAATTACGAATTTTTAAGATTCTACCTGTATAAATACGAAACAAAATCAAAAACATTCATACAATTGAAAAAATCTAAATAAATATACTTGTTGTTTTAGAAGGTAGGGATATGATGTCATTGACCATAATTTTGACGGCACTTGCCTTGTTTGAAATTGATGCTGTTGTCGGTCTGGAAAAGGTAAAACTCTTTCAAAATGTTAATGTTTTCTAATAGATTTTTTAGTATTTAGTGTTACGTATTCTATAATATGAACAAGATTTATTTGTTAATTTTAGAGATTGATTACGGTCCGAAATCTTCACCACCTTTTAGATAAGAACTGAGATATGTACACACACTGTATATATTTTTAAAGATTTATTGATTTTTTTCCCGCTGCGTTAATTAGGGTTTCTACAAATGTTGATTTAACAATTTGTATTCTTGAAAACAAAAGGAAAGAAAAATACAATAAAATGTACTTTTTGTTTTGTCAGCGTCTTTCCGTGTACGGTTTAAACAGTCAAATATCAGAACTTAGAAGTGAATTGCATGATCTGAAAACACAGGTATACAAGGGTAAGTCCCTGTTTTCTAAAGACCTTTTTCTAATAACCAACAAGTTGCCTAAACCAATTATTATCAGCGTCCAAGAAATCTCCACGAGCTTTGCTATCTACTTTTTCTTGCCAATATTCATCGCCTTTTATTTTTATACCTTTTATTTTGCTTTGTGTTGGAAGAGAACTTTTTCCCACTTGCGAATATCTAACGTCGCAGACTGATTGAACACAGAGGAATCACGAATAAAAGGTGTCGCCAATAAAAGTTGGTTTACAGTAGTTATTTCACATATTTTCATCGTAAGGTCCGAATTGGTTCATCCATTTTGCCGCAACGTCCATTTGGCAATATAGCCGTGTATTTAATTATAAAAGTTGCTCTTTATAATGTCATTTAAGTTATTTCATGTAATTTATTTATAGGAAGCAGGACCGTAGCCTTCACTGCATATATGTCAGGAACTGGCCGAACCATCTACTACAAAGGGCAGATCTTAAAATATACACATGTTCTCAATAACATTGGAAATGGGTACAACAAACGATCGGGTAGCTTCCGGTGTCCATCGTCCGGAACGTACGTCTTCTTCTTCACCTCCATGCCAGAACGAGGAATGAGTCATTCAATTTGGTTGACACTCAATGGAAAATTCATCGCAGAGGCTGTTTCAGGAAAAGTTGAGAAAGGTTATAACATGGGAAGTAATATGGTTATCCTGCGTCTAAAGAAAGGAGACAGAGTTTGGATACGCGCCTCCAAGAGATGGAAATTAAACTCGTCAATTAGATTCAGATATGCCGGGAACACTTTCTCTGGTTTCAAATTGTCGTAATCAATTACCAATCGAAAATAACTTTCAATAAATTGGATATCTTGAAATAAATTAATTTATTTGCAATTTTTTTGTCCCTATTGTTTTTCTGTTTTTAAAATATCTTTTTGTTGTGCAGTGATATTCCTTTTTTACCTACTTAACTTGTTTAGTTCTGATGTGTTGGAGGACCGCGTTTGTTTTGTTTTGAACATATTTTATTGTATAATTCATACAATGGGATTGGCAACAAGTTCTTGCAACTTAAAAAACCTCTCCCTGTAATATATACAATAATTAAATTAGTAATTGCCAAAATAACAATTTAAGGTGTAAAGTTATACATATACATGATAAATACAAAATATTTTAAGTTAATACAAAATATTTCAAGTTAAGACACTTAATTACTAAAGGTTCAGAGTTCTTAAAATTTGTAGATCTATAATGATACATGTAAATGGTTACAATTATAACAGTTATTTGGAAAAAAAAAACAGCGTTTGCTGATCTGCTCCTATTTTGTATTGTTTAACGGACTTTTGATGTCGAACACTGTTCTTTATCTTCACATGCTTCATTAAGTCAGCATCTCGTATTACCTATGGTCGTTATTGTGACCATTTTAGCAAAAACAATCTATATTTTTGGGACTTAGTTTTGCTGACATGTTTCAAATAAGCTGTAAGGGTTTGTTTTTATACTAATTTGACAACGCGTCATTTTGATCTCCTTATCACCTATTCACAAAACTAAAACCACTTGAATTCGTTGATTTCTAATTCTAAATAAAGATAGAAGTAGAAGTAAATATTTGTGTCGGGTTTGCTTGAACTGATGTTAATGGTCCATTATTAAACACTGAAAAAAAACTATTGGGCATCTTATCAGAAAGTCGTTCTTCTTAACAAATATACGACAACGAAAATGGACATGTTTACGAAGGACATGGAGATAACGAACAGTATTCAATTTCAAAGTCCATAAAACAATACAAAACAAGAGCAGAGCAAACACGGATCCCCGAAACATCAGAGGTGGGATCAGGTGCCATGAAGGAGAGAGCATCCCCTGCCGACCAGTCACACCCGCCGTGTGCTCCTTGTCATGATCATTAAATAACGGAAAAAATCCGTTGTCAATTCAGTGTATAAACAAGTAGAGCTTTTTAAAAAAGCTTCCCGTCTTTAGCAACAATCTTAAACAGTAAACTGATCTACACCTATCAGGCCGTATAATTCTTTTGAATTTTGTATTTCTACATTAGCTTTTTACTGGCATTAGCTCTACCACGGTTGTCGCTCGGTCATCTCCGTAAACGTTGACTGGCCGAGAACTTTCGGCAAACCTCGGCTGATTCCATTCCCTTCTTCAAACAAGAAAGGGGAAAAGAATAATAACAAATTGTAAAGCCTGCAAGCTATAAAAATCAAATTTTATTTATAATGAAATTAAAGAGACCTTTTTATTTATTGCTATAAAAAATACCATGTTATTAAGAATTAACAACTGCTGATTTTGCTCTTCGTTTTGTCAATTTTTTTAGATTGGAAATCTTGCAAAATTGTTAAGTCGTACGAAAATTAGATCATCAGAAAGTTATCTACCTTGCCTTGTACAGCATTTCAACCAATGAAATAATTGAAAATTTTCTCATCATGCAATTTCTACCAATCACAAAAGAGAGGAAGTGCATAGTCCGAAGACTGTAAAAAACTTCAACTTTACAATACCGTCTTCCAAGGAAGACGGTAATAATGAACTAACAATTGGTATGAATAACGTCAGTCAACATTTGACTCAATGATAAATTGTATTTGCTGACAAGGTCATTGTATCGACCAAAGAACTTACGAAATGATGACTTTAAACGAGACTGCTGATATTCTTGTTTCATCATCTTGCTTGTCAATAATTTACCTCGTTTTAGAAATTGTTCATACGTAGAGCATGCTCTTGTGTATCGAATCAACTGAGATATATATACTCCGTATGGAAGTGATGAAGGTATATTGCTGCATAAGTAAAGGAAGTTGACGATAGAAAGTTAAAGTCATCACGTTTATCATAGAGCTTGGTTGTTAGATTATCATTAGTGTCTTTTTCAAGTAAAATATCCAAGTATGAAGCAGAAGTGTCGGACTCTGTGGTATCTTTTATCTCAAGCTCACCAGGATATATCGTATCGACGTAGGAATGGAAATTACCATTATTAATTGACAATACGTCGTCGATATATCTTAATGTCGAGTTGAAGGCCACAGCAAGTGTTTTCTTCTTTTCACGCATACGATTTTTAAATTTGCAATTCTAATTTGGATATCAATTCACAATGGGTTTTTTATTTTTTGGAAGTCCGTATCACCTATTCACAAAACTAAGACAACTTGAATTTGCTGATTTTCAATTCTTTTATAATTTTATAATTAACGGTGACTGAGAATCTCGGTTCATTTTTTTTAAATTTACGATTCTAGCTATTTCTGTAATTATGTTAGACCTTATGTAAAGAATCTAAAGAGTCTAACATTTTATTTGGTTCAAAAATAATTTTATATACATATGTAATGAAAGATTTCTTCAGTATTATGCGCTTTTTGACAGATATAATGCCTTTGCTGCATTATTGTTGCAGCTCTTTTGACATTTAATAATGATACATAACAACTCAAAATAGCAAATTTGCAGAGTTATAAAATATAAGATTGCTATATTAACGTTAGAAAAGCTTATTATCTTAATGTTTCCATTTTAAGAAAACCTTTTCGAAAGAGTGGTTAACAAATAGTGATAATTGCATTAATCTAATTTAAAAAGAAAAATAAAGTATACAGTGATTTTATTTCAAATAATAGAAAGAAAAATTCTACATGGATTGATATTGTTAAATATATATTTGACTGATTTCAAAATGTTTGAATGATCGATTGTTTGATGTTAAACGTCTGATTCGAAAATTTTTTTTACTCAAAGAGAAACGTCACCATAATTTCAGACATTGGCACCAAGTGGCATTAATCAGTGAAGAAATTTGACACGCTTGCAATAACATAATATGCGCGATCCCGGTTTTGCAACTCTCATCAGAAAGACTTAAGCTTTCAATTTAAACCGCCAAGCTCTTGGCAAAGGAATTATCGCCTCAGGTCAGTTGTGGCCAGGTTTTCAATAAAAAAATCTTTCGATCACAGAGCAAGCGCTCCAACAATTTATCTTCAGTGACAGTTTCGAAAAGCTGCAATGACACAGTCTGAAATATCCCAACATTATTTAGAAATGATAAAACGTTTCAGAATATGCAAAAATATGAAAAATCATCAATAAATTCTATTATGTTGACTGCAGGGACTTTGCTGTTATAAAACTTCTATAATTACTATTTTTCATGAATCTTCCTTCAGGAGATATAGAAATTATAAAATAAAATACAATAGAATTTTAGAACAGGTAGATTGATATGTTAGTAATAGAATGATGTTTTGTTGAAATGAAAAGAAAAACTTTTGTCATAGAGAATGACTGCAGTTTATCTAGCTTTTTTAAAATTATAGAATAGTTTATTCGTTCATCTGCAGTTACTATTAATATCCATAAAAGATGTTTTTTATAAGCAACACACTATTTTGGATTCTGTTGAACAGTTTGTGCAGAAATGAATAGAGCCACTTGCACGATTACATGTAATGACAGTTTGTCAAATTATACTGCTTGAAGATTCATTTTCCAAAGTAAAAAAAAAAGTTAAATACAAATTTGATAAAAAACATTCTACGACAATAGCAATAAAAATGAAAACAGTATGGTTACGTCTTATCTAAGTTCTAATGACTCAAAACAGATCTTAGTCGATTCTGTATAAAAATCTGTGTATGACCTCATAGACAGAATTGATTGTGCATTATTAAATAATAAGTGACAAAGCAGGTTAATATGTCAATGATTTAATTGAGAGGGCATAAATGCAAATACATGGTAAATTTAGAATTCCCACAACCATTGCATTCTCTCATCAACCTAGCTGGTCTGAAATTTTACTGTACTTCACATGATTTTTTTGTATTTCTCCTGAAATAAGATTCAACAAAAAATAGTAATAATAGTTAAATAATACTAAATTTTATCATCATAATAGAATACATAAATGTTATTTTTTAATGTTTTTACATAATCTGAAACGTTTTACCATTTAATTGTGCAAGTGACAGTATTCATTTCTGCATACACTATTCGACAGAACCAAACAATAGTGTGTTGCTTATCAAAATGCATATTACTATTTTTTATGAATCTTCTTTCAGAAGATATAGAAATTACAAAATAAAATACAATAAAATTTTAGAACAGGTAGATTGATATGTTAGTCGTTACCCGCTTTCGATGTCTTTTTGGGTGAGATATCATTTTTTATGACATTTTGTGTCTAATATGAACGCCCTATCATAAGTCATCTGTTTAGAAATTCCCACTGAACTCGAAGGTCAAGGTCAAAGGGTTAACGTTCTTGGTATACAATGAAATGTCTTCTCAAAAGGATTACATATGTGAAGTATGATAGCTCTAGCCCTTACCATTCAAAAGATATGGTCAAGGTTAAAGTTATCTCATAAGTACAAAAAATCTACAAGGTGAGGGTCAAAAGGTCAAGGTTGTTGGTATCAAATGAAGGGTCTTGCCACAAAAATACATATATGAATTATGAAAGTCCTGGTATCTACTGTTCAAAAGTTGTGCCAAGGTCAAAGTTTTTTAAAAGTAGGTCAAACTCCAAGGTCAAGGTCCAAGGGCAAAGTTCTTGGTATTCAATAAAAGGTCTTCTCACAAGAATTATATATATAAAGTATTAAAGCCCTAACCTTTATCATTCAAAAGATATTGTCAAAGTTAAAGTATTTTCATAAGCACGGAAATCTCCAAGGTCAAGGTCAAAAGGTCAAGGTTGTTGGTATCCAATAAAAGGTCTTGCTACAAAAAATACATATATGAAATATGAAAGTCCTTAGTACCTACCATTCAAAAGTTATGGCCAAAGTAATATTTAGGAATTTTTTGTGTAAAAGTGGGTCAAACGCCAAGGTCAAAAGGTTAAATTTAAAGGTACCCAAAGAAAGGTCTTGTTACAAGGAATACACATATGAAATATGAAATTCATAGCTCCATTGAATCAAAAGTTATGGGCAAGGTTAAAGTTTTTGTGACGGACGGACAGACTGACGGACAGACGAATGAGATTTAATGTCCCCTAGCTTTCGCAAAAGCAGGGGACAAAAAGATATCCATATTACATTGATTCATGGAAAAGTCGAATTAGAGACAGAAATTGTACTTAAAATTTTTTTCTCTCATTAGAAGATACTAAGTAATTAATTTCTCCTCGAATGAAAATGATATTTTATTTTGACTGCCATTTTGTGCTTTCTCCACCCAGGCATCTCACCACAGGTGATTTTCATGATAACAACCTGCATCGACGACATGATTTATGAGAGTATCAAATTTCGTTGTATTCACCTTTTCATTCCTATAATGCTATTTGAACTATGAGGAACATCTCACGATGTTGTGTTCTTTTTTTATAACAGGAAAATTACCATTCTTGTACATGTAATGCATAAAGGAAGGGGAACTTACGACGTTTTTCTTTCTATGTTAGAAAATTGTTAGAAAATTCAGTGTTTAAAACGGATTTCCAAAATTCTTTGGGTAAAATAAAAGCAACAACTACCCATTGTCCTATTTCATCTGCATTTGAATTAAAACATAACTACTAAGTCGTATTAAAGCTTTAAGTTTATTGGAATGTTTTTATGAGGATACGTTCAAAATATAAAAGAATATATTTAAGAAGAAAAAGAAAGATCTGTTATGAATTTTAAAGCATGTGTGCACGTGCATCGTGATTCATCAAAAGGAGGAAATGGTTTACGCATAGTTTATGACTTTGACCACTGAAAATAAAAGCAATTCTAAAGTTTTTAAAAATGCAAACTATGAACTGAATTTTTTACTTTAACAATAATCAAACAAAAGATGCGTATAAAAATTCAACCAAGTGTGCATTTAAAACCCTACGATGTGTAAATATTTTAATTGACGTTAATATTTTACTCGAACAAATCTTTATATGTGTACAATGCCCCGGTATTTATTTTATTGAAAATAAGTTATATAGAAAAATATACACATTTAATTACAAAAATTGTTTTAGGAATGGATGTTCACGAAGGTATACAATGTACAATAAAAGATGGCAAAACAATAAAAACCCAACACATTCAATATCATTAGCATTTCTATGTTCAGAATGATTGAAAGCTGCAGATATGAGATCGCTGGTCTGAAAAAAAAAATTAGTTAGACGAATAGAAAACTACAGTGCCATCCATTGAAAAACGTATGTTTTTATTCCGCACAAAAAGCTCGCTGTTTCTCGAATTTTTAAACGCATTTTCAAAATATTTCCAGCCATTTGTTTCTTGCCTATTTTTTTTATTTCTTCCACAACAAATTTGCATGTTCAAGGAATACACAGAACACACAATACCGATTTATCTTGCCACCTAATATAGCAGCATTCATATGCAAAATTTTCGAAAGGTCTCAATTTTAGGCCCAGGAGGGCTATAAACAACAGTTGTGTTTTTGTTGTAGAGGTATAGTAAAAGAATATGATAAAACATATTTGATAATGTTTTGATATGGCAGCGAAAATAAACGGATAAAAACAAGAAAACAGAGCTGTCCTTTTTGTGCACACTTAATATACACTTTTTTTCAAAGAGTGACACTGTACGTAAATCTCTGGTCGTCCCATCCCATTTTTCTTACACCAGCGAGCCTCAGCAGCTGTACAGATCTGCAGCTAGAAGGGGCTTGGGGTAAAAAGCTGAGTGGAGTGGAGTGGAGTGGAGTCGTGGAGTCATGGAGTGGAGTCGTGGAGTGGACTCTGTATTATAACAATACAGGAAGTTTGAGAACAAAACAATTTCTTTTGCATACAATATCTCCCCTTCATTGTCGTTTTGGATTTGTGTACACTGTACCAAGAATGAAACAAGAAACAAAAGAAGTCCATGCATTCAAAAACTAACGACCTTTAAATGTCAAACAGAGAATCACTTAGAAATGCTTTATATAAACACTATCTAAACTTAGCAAGACTGTTTGACCTTATTCGCCTATCCCAAAACAGGCAAACCTAGCAAGAGGTGTTGACAGCTTTAATATCAAACAGAGAAAGAGCACTGCACTGCAGAACTGATGACAGCAATTTAATGAGAAAGGCACATTTTTTT
>PRKT01000180.1:551074-594381 GCA_003671525.1 Saccostrea glomerata | reverse complement strand
GTGCAGTGCTCTTTCTCTGTTTGATATTAAAGCTGTCAACACCTCTTGCTAGGTTTGCCTGTTTTGGGATAGGCGAATAAGGTCAAACAGTCTTGCTAAGTTTAGATAGTGTTTATATAAAGCATTTCTAAGTGATTCTCTGTTTGACATTTAAAGGTCGTTAGTTTTTGATTGCATGGACTTCTTTTGTTTCTTGTTTCATTCTTGGTACAGTGTACACAAATCCAAAACGACAATGAAGGGGAGATATTGTGTGCAAAAGAAATTGTTTTGTTCTCAAACTTCCTGTATTGTTATAATACAGACTCCACTCCACGACTCCACTCCATGACTCCACGACTCCACTCCACTCCACTCCACTCAGCTTTTTACCCCAAGCCGCTAGAAGGTAGGGACTTGAAAACAAACACGTTAACCTTAGGTTCTTGCAGGGACAGAATGCTTCAATACATGCCTTATAGCCCTCACTAATATTTGCACCTTTGTATGCGTTCTTTGTGGTCAATTTCTTTAGATCATTTATTCAAATTCACCACAGTACAAATGATATTAGACAAAAACTTAGTCGATGAAAAAATTTTCATTAATTAAATATGACTTTAATTACTGATTGTACTTTTTAACTGATTTATGTGGATGCATGTAAACGAGTGCCACCAAATCACATTAATGCTGTTCCTTGGCCCTTTGTATACCTGTTATGATTACTAATCATTGTTGATTTCACACCAGGTAGCTTAAATATGAAAACTATTGGTACTTGAGAAAGGAAATTGCTCTGGAAAGCAACACGGAAAGACGGAAGAAAGCTGTTCAATTTTGTTTTTTATATATCAACATTTATTACTACTATAATATATAGTACTTGCATACTGAAAAAAGGCGATAATTTTTAAGACACATACTAAAATATATGTCGAGAAAGTGTTTATAAAAAAGGTTAAAGGTTAGGGATTTATAAAAAAAAAAAAAGAAAAAAAAAGAAAAAGAACATGCAAGACACTGAGAAAAATGAATCAAATATAACATAGCTTGAGGCTATTTGAAAAATGACGAAACATACGTTCGAAGAGCAAGTGTGAAACTGGTGCAAACAGCGTTTCCATTACTGAAACATATTTTTATTCAAGTAAGCACATTGATTCATATATTACTGTGTTTCGGGTAATATTTGAGTTCTGATTTTTTTTTTTTAATTTGAATAAACTACGGGAATTAAATAAAGATGACCTTTTCTTTTCATGTTCATGAAATAAAGGTTACAAAAATTTGCTATCACAAAAAAGCTATCAGCAGGCCTTTTTAATCCACAAATGTTTAGTGGTTTGCCTTAACAAATCTGACACATTATAATTATATTGCGCAAGACACTTAATGTAACCACAGTAACAAATTAAACTGTGTGTGCAAATACACTATTACTTCAAGTATAATGACACCTTGATAAAACTTTTTAAAATATGACAGGACAGAAATAAAATCACTCCATGTAATTAAGAAAAAAACCAAAATTTGGGAAATTAACTTTAATGATAGCAAGACTCGATTTGTTAAACAAAAGGCATTTTAAATTGGTAGACGAAAATTTAAAATAGCAAACCTAAAACATAAGCACGACTTTTTGCACATTACAAATGTTGCTTATCAAGAGAACGACATCGATGACAAAATGAGACTTAAGCTTAATTAAACACTTGATAAAAGTGAGCTTCTCTATCCTCATCTTTTATTTATATGTAGCAGGGTATTTGCAAATAATCTGCACAATTATGAGGTTCATCTTCCAAAGTGATTCGATTTATTAGGGCACACTCTTCATATAAACAATATCTACATTCAGTGTAATTTACATTGGTACACTACGACTATTAATGCACCCGAAACCTATAGAAACAATATGCGTTTTCAATACTCTAGGGACACCAGAATGATCTAAAGATTTTTTTTTCAGTTATCAGCAACTTTATATATTTGCGAAACATTTAGAAGAAAAACGTGCAATAAATCCACAAATCAGCGGTACTATATTCATTATTAATTAAAAATCATTTCCTTAAAAGTATCAGAGTTTTGTGTAATTTTATATGAAAAAAAAAACAGGGATTAGAATAGGCAAATGTCGATAAAAATCGTTTCGACAAGGGGATATATTCACGTTTTACTCCTCATCCATCATGCCTTGCGTGTTTTCCTTAAAGTTTGTATGCCATTATAATTTACACTATAGTACAGAGATAAAGGTTAAGCAAAATGTATTCCCATGTTAACTGACTATAGCCACACAAATTTAATCAATTTACATTACATTTTTGCAGGAAGGAGCAATGGAAATTTATGGCAGACGAAGAGATTGGTTGATTGAAGGAAAAAAAAAACGCCGAAGTTGAATTCCATTTGATTCATGACTCTTTGTAAATGAGTTATTGAATCTATTGTCGCTTCGATGTTTTTGTTAACATGTTCTTATATCATTTATGACAATGAATTTCAAAGATACATGTATATCGACATAAAATAAAGGACAGGTTTCATACAATTAAAGAGGGATTCATTTCTAGTTTCTGATTAGAGGAAATAATCTGATTAGATTCGTAGATATGTTTTATATACATTTAGTTGCAATAAATTAAAATGAAAATGTTAATTGTTTTCCTCTATACAATTTTAAACAGGAATAGTAATCTGAGTTTGAAATCAAGAAGGGACTATATTTAGGATATAGGAAAACAAATCGAAAAAAAAAATCGCAAAGATAATATAGCAAAGTTACAACATGAAATATTTCAAACTCTTGATATTCCAAGCACCAATTCATTTGCATGACAAAACAAAGCTAAAAATTTTGCTATACCTTCCCTTGTATTTCTGTTGGATACATGTTTTTGAAGTTATATTCATGTAATTCCCTTTTCCTGATGTGTATATAATTTTCAATGTAAAATTTTTTTTAATTAAAATGAAAAACATTAATATTGTGCTATGCACTGCCAACTCCATCCGCTGTTAGAAAAGGTCAGAGCATGTGATAGACACGGTCATTTTACTATGCATTGCAACAACGGTAATTAAATGAATTTTAAAAAAGCTTTTAATTATTTTAAAATTTGTTTTAGATGACACTGACAAATTAATACTACTAAAGGTGACCACAAGAACTTCATATGTAAAACGTTTTTTGACTAGTTAACAAAAATGAGTCTTCAAAAACTTGACATGCAGATAATTTTAGAATTTGTTGCATAAATATGATGCAATTACGCAGGGAAAACTTTAACAAACACGATCTACAATTCAACATACAGGAAAGATCGTACAAATTTTCCGTTTCCAACGGAAACCATATTATTTCTCCAAATTTGATTCAAATACAGGCACTCAGATGTATGTAGAGTGTAGCGTATTGTAAGAAACAAAGTAACACAAGAAAGAATATGACTTGTCAACTATCTTTTTGCTGAAAGCATTAAAAAATGTCAAAGTTGAAATTAAACTGTATCTACATTGAGTGAACATCAAAAGTTCGAAAAATACCATGAAGGAAAGCATCCCCCGTCAAACAATCACATTTACTTCTTATACGATGACGGAGCCTTCTTGGATTGTGCTCGTATTATCGCAAGTTCATTTTAAACTTCGCAAAAGTTGCCCGTTCCGGCACAATCCGTAGACAAATAAGATGGAAAATAATGACTTATCAATTTGTTTTTGTAAAACGTCGGTCAACATTTGACTTAACGATCGTTGTATTTGCAAAGAAGGAGTTTATTGCTACCATTACATGTTGACATGTTGACTTCAGACGAGATCTTTATATAAATATAACCAACCACAGGCAATAAGATAAATTATATAAATATGGGAAGTTGAAGATAGAAAATTGACGCTCTTAAGTTTATCATTGATTTAAGTCAAAATTTTTAATAATGTAAAATATGGAAGATGAAACACGTGTAAAATATATGGAGATAACAAACAGTTTTCAAGCTCAAGGTTCATTAAACAATACAACATAGAGGAAGGGCAAACGCAGGCCTCCAAAGCATTAGAGGTGGGATAATTTTGCATGGAGGAGTGAGCATCCTCTGCCTATCGGTCACGCTCGCCATGTTCTCCTTGTCATGATCGGGAAATAGAGGGAAAATCAGTCGGCGATCAGTGTATATACATTGTATAATGGCCTAAAAATTACTTTGACAAACGTCAGTCAACATTTGACTCAATGATAAATTGTATTTGCCGACAAGGTCATTATATCGACTATAGATCTTACGAAATGATGACTTAAAATGAGACTGTTGATATTCTTGTTTCAGCACCTTGTTTGTCAATAACGACTCTGTAGTGCCGTTTTTCATTTCAGGTTCAAGATGTTCAGTGATTTATCTATGTATTTATCGAATCAACGTAGAAATGAACTGAATGTCGATATCAATATTTTAAATGTGAAATTGAATCGAAAGCAAGAGTATTTCATTTCATTTTTTTAATAAATCCGCTTCATAGGAATGCAAAAACGATTTTGTTTGTTGTGGACACAGTGGTATTGAAACAAAGTCCAAGCCATTTTTGCCAATATGCTCTAAACCGAATATAAGGTCCCCTTGTGATGTTAGTTGCCTTAGACAGTTGCAAACTGACAGATTCTATTTAACTTCACGTAGGCGTTGTATGTAAACTTACATGCTATATATACCAACGTGTAGATATGTAAACAATACTAGTAAAACAAAAAGAAGTATATTTCCATACATGTGAATACTATTCCCAAGTCCTAAGTTTTTTTAAATACTCTCTAAACGTGTTCAAATTTTATAGAAACGTCTAAGGTAATTTATAGCAGAAGGTGTTTTAAGGAGAAATATTATATGCCATTTCCTGTGCATAACTTTTTATATGCATTTTTTGAAAGGCAATTTGTAAATGTATGTATGAATAGAATGATATATAGTCAGATGGCATTTTTTGAGAATATTTTAGCTGTTCATACATAACAATTCTAAAATTTTAATTTAGTGCAGATAAAGATTAGAGAACTATACATAATATTTGCATATTTATTAAAACTGCAAAGTAGTTCTTTTTCAGCAAGGAAAGTCACGTTTCGAAACTGTTTCTTAATTTAAAAAAAAATATTAATTAAAAAAACGTTTTGTAAAACTACTCGATAAGTAAATTATTATTTGTTCTTTTTCCTTGATAATCACTTGTCACACTTTTTATTAATACGCCATTGTCTATTGTCTATTACAAATTCAAGTACACTGGATTACTTTTTCGCGGGTACCATAACTCCATGTTTTCAAATTCAATTCGCCGGTAGAAAACTTCACGTTTATCTTACATGATTGTCATTGTAAATCTTTAATTCACGTTTAGAAGACTGTAACAATTTTCCAGAGGAAATGTTAACGTGTATATATCGTAAATTAATTTCACGAGGAAAAATTTATGTTGACAGTATTAAAACAAAAATGCTTTTAATAATAAGATAAAGGTTTATAACTTACCTTCATGTATGAAATAGTATGATTTGCCCTTTTTTGCTTAAAACTTTTGCACTTTTTTTCTGAATAGTGTACATGTCTACAAAAAATATGGAATGGTAAACTAGCTTGCTTTCAGAAAGAGATGGGAGAGAGAGTGCGAGCACTTTATTTGTATGTTATAGCATGAGCTATATAATTTCATAATGAAAAGGTTTAGAAAACGCAAAAAATTTACGCGATTGATTTCGAAAATCCTTTAAATGAAAAAAATTGTGAAAAAAAAATCTGAATGCTAGTTCTTTGGAAACACCTTAGGTTAGAGCAGGTACCTATAAAAAAGAACGAGCAACCCCTGAACCGTTCACACTGTTGTTAGTCTTTACCATTGCTTAGGTAGACGGATTAATCTGTTTTTCAAGTTATGTCTTTTCCATTGCTAAGGTAAACGGATAAATCTTTTTATGGGTTAAGACCTATTTCAAATTCTACATTCATGCAAAATATTTCTTCAGTGACAGGTATGTTAACCTATTTTATAGTTATAGGGATAAATATATGTCAGACAAACGAAGGAACACTCAAGTGTTTTTGCATGTCTTTTACATTTTAATATTTTAAAGAAGCCTAAATTTGGTATCAATCTGCATAACTGTGTTTTATAGGTAAATAGCACAAGTTACTGCCAGTTATTTTGATACATAGAATGGTAATTAGCAGAGATTGACTTTTTTGGGCAGAAACAACCCTGTATACAGTACCCTTGCTAATCAAAGTATTACATATCTAGTACGAGGGTTGTCCCGTAAAATCGTGGACAAGTTGTCTAGTGTGAAAAATAAACATCACAGCGTTCTGAAATTTTCAGTATTATTTAGTTCATATTTTAGTAATATGCACAGCAAATTTCAGATAAATATATGGATAGATAAACAAATTACGAGATTTTATGCCGTGTATTGTATCACCTTACTGCGCATGGATTATAACGTCAAAGTGTTTAAAACAGCGTCACGTTTTATCTTTGCTGAAAATGAAGTTGGATGAGTCCGACTTAAATTAGGAAATTCATTGATACACATTCTTTAGTCTCTATAAACAGCCGAAGAACCAATTGGCACCCTCATGCGATCTTCTGAAGATTTATTAGTAAGTTACGGACAATATTCTTACCATCATTCAACTAATAGAAAATTTCATTTCGGCGGTCTACTGTGACAGCGTCTTTTGCTATTACATTAGGAGTTTGTCCGTATGTTTTGTACTCCCCAGGGACTCGATCAAAAAAAAAACTTCGCTAAGAAAACTCCTGTTTCATTTGTATACTTAAGATATGGTGATATTTTTATAATCTTTTCTTCTTCTATGGTCATTTCAAGTCTCTAAAGGTGTCATTGCAACATCGAAATAAAAATGAACTGTTCTCCGGTGCGCCGTAACGTCATAAAACCTCTCCATTTTTCGTGTGTTGTGTTTACCATTTTCCAATTTCGAATGCTCGAGAAACTGCCAAAAATTAAGCAAATGCCTTAGAATTTTTACAAATACTACAAAATTGATTGTGGAATTGTATTAGGATAATTTTAATCCAAATCTAATGTAGTTAAAACTTTTATTTTGAATTCAAATTTGTGTATTCTTTAATAAAACCTTGATTTTTTGACCGTGCGCCGTAGGACAATACCTCATGCACATTCAAGCATAATAAAATTTTTATTTTTGCCTTTATTTTATCAAAAAAATTATCATGCACTTGAATATGATAGATAAACATTTACTGAAATTTTCAGCTTAGTGCGCCCATTACTTTTCGAGAAAAACGCTTTAGTTTAAACTTTATTTCATTTAAATTAGACATCATATATACACAGCAGATAATACATACAGGATTCGGAAACAAGTTGTAACAACTTATATTAATCCGTTTCCTTAAATTAACTTTCAACTATAAATGAATATTTGCCCTTGTTGAATGACAGATATAGAAAGAAATATAATGAAAAAATAAAGATAAAACAAAAATGAGAAAAATTTTTAGAGAGATATATCATAACATGAATTAACATTAACAGTAAATGAGGAATAAACAGTCATACAATTCAATACAATACAATACAAGAACAACAGTATAAGGCCACAAGTAATATTCAAGTTACAAATCTTTTAGAGGCAGAAATAAATTGATGTACATGTTTAAAAATGTTTGTATTGAAGGAATAATTCTTAGTTGAATCTCCAAATAAGAGAATATTTAAACTAACTGGTCCTAATGGATTAATGAATTTTTTCCTTGAGTCAGTGTAAAGAGGACATTCTAATAAAAAGTGTGTTGTTGTTTCAATTTTTCCACAAGCACAATTAGGATTATCTATTATATGTTTTGCAAATAAATGAGAATTAAGTGTACTACAATTAAGTCTGAGTCGTGTATGTAAAATTTGTTCTGTGCGCTTACCAAATTAAGTAAAAAGGAGCATGAAGTACATATCTTTTCCAGAGTAGAGTTTTGTTATAGTTATTTAAATGCACCCAATTTTCCTTGAGTTTAGTTCTTTGCATTCATGAAATATTACTATCTAATGTTGTGAAAGCCCCTGATATTTATAAAGCAAATGATAAGATCAGTTGCATATCATAAATTTTATAGATTTACACTGAAATTGGGCATCCTACTCATTATAGATGACTTTAAAAAGTAAAGAGATCTAAATGTGGAGCTGGGAGCAATGATCCTCTGGAAAGTGCCTTTTTCAAGTCTGTATTCGTTGGAGCTTTCTCGTCATTGATTCCATTTGCTAGCTATTCAATTGGGAAAAAAATGGTCATTGAAATATAGTAATACAAAGGTGAAAATGAGGAAGGGGGGACATCTTCATTGTTAAACAACATAATGTATCAATTTATATTAATTCTTGAATGAAAAGGAGAATACAAAATACTTATTTATAACCATAAACCATCCATTGCCTAAGACTGGAATTACTAGGATAGCTTTGTTTTGATCTAATAAAGTGGAAATGAAAGGATGGAAATTGCAATATGTAGCCCAAGGAATGTTAAGGATGTTTTGTAATCATTTATAAATGAAATTTATTCGGTTCTTAATAATTAAAGCAAAAAGAAAATGTCAAATCTTATTTTCTTAAAGTTTTTGGGATGATCAGGAAAAGCTTTCAGTAGAGATATTGGATTTTGAAATGTAGGTAGACATGACCTTCCAGATCAGTTCAGGTTACATAAGATAAAGTGTTGGAAATACCAAGTTAGATTATAATTACTGCTAGAATCCAGGTAAACTTGTAGGACATGCAACAGAATGTATGTTGCAAATAAAATATATGGTCTTAATTGAACTCTGGTTATTTTTACACAAGAAGTGACACAATTAGGCAAGTTCCTTAAATCCCTAACAATGTATCAATTATTTTTCGGAAGAGTTCTCATAGGAAGTTTATATGTTTTTGGAATTTTATACAGATTGCTCAACCTTGAATTTGCATTTGGCTTCAATTTTAAGATGTTTGGGCTATTAAAGTTCCTCACAGGGTGCTTATATTTTGTAACTCTGTTCTTATTATGCAGACTTTAAAACTTGAGACTTTGCATTGTCCCTTGGGGTTGCATTTAAAATGAGTTTCATTTGGTGTATGTTTTTAATCAAAATACTATTAAGAAAGATCAAGCACATATTGATAGCAGTACATGTAATAGGTGTATTCAGGCTCATTGCATATTTATATATATAAAATAAAATATTTCCATTTGATGTAATTAATAATTAAACATCAATACCTTAAAGAATTTTAGACTTTGCTATGCATTTGGGCTACACAGTGGAAAATTGTGGTCATATAGAGCTGTAGAGCTCAGATGCACATACATATATCACAGGCATTAATAATATTTATTGAAAGAATATGTAAGAGGGAAGGGATTTAGTCAATTAGCACATCAATAAGATTAGTCGAGTACACAAGTACTGCAAGGATGGGTAATGAAATTGCAGCCAAAAAATCCTAGTTTGAAATTGGCATCTATTAAGTGCCAAATATCTTCATGGCAGCTCAATTGGTAAGTATGATATACAAATTGGAATACTAGGTAATGTATTATTTGTAGGAATATCATTCAACAAGGCCAGTATGCTTCCAAAATGGTAGTATTGTCTTTTACAGGCATTTGTAACCACCACTAAGTAGTGTTGTACCTTCTTGTAATTGAATATGACTAAGAATTTCAAATTGCTCTGCTTAAATTGTTTACCGGTAATTAGAGAGTGAATGTGTCGCTTTCGGAGATATAAAATTTGGTTCTTTTCAAACAGCAGGACATGGCTTTCCTAGCAAATTTTAAACAGGAATTATGATGTAGGTAGTTCTCTTGAGTGAAACATTCCCTATTTGGAAACTTTAATTTTGGTTTACTACAACCATTTATATCTTACATGCCTTGAATAATGGAGAAACGAAAAACAATGGTGGTAAAGAGCATTGCAAGGTTGCTCAGACATTTTAGAAGGAATTAATAGACATGTAAGTTTCTACAAGACAGAGCTTTATTAGGCATTGAGGAATTAAGTGAGATACATCACATTTGGTAAGGATTGATTGCCTTATGTGTTGTAAAACCTTTTCTTAATAATGGGAAATTCAAAATACTTTATTCTAAGTCTGCTAAAGGAATGCACATCTGCAAATCAAGATGTGTGCAAGTATCTTGCTGGGAAGGGGGGTCTTGGCAGTATTGGTCGTGGTCCAGTTGACTTGCTTTGCTTCCCCCAATGTGTGGGGTGACTGCAAGCTGTGCCAACTTGCAGCCATGTGGCGTCTGCGCACACCAAGTCAACTGATAACTGAATGTTTGTGTGAAACTTGTAATAAACTGTCACCTTGTTGAAATGCTAATGCTAGTGTAAACTAAGCTAATAAGCTTACTCTTGTTGACAGTAATATATACTTTAGAACTGTACTACATCGTACAGGTTTGAAATATAAAAAAATGTTGATATTTGAAGTTTGAGATGTTTGATCTATGAAGTTTGAGATATTAATGATATTTGATATGCAAGATTTGATAAAATAAGTTGATATGCTTGATATTGGAATTTGAGATATGACATATTGATTGATTGATTTGATTGATTGATTGATTGATTGATTTGAACAATTTGTATGTGTGCTGACCCTCCGCGGTTAACCCGGGACGGTTAGAAAAAAGAAACACACATTGTTGATCTTTGAATTTGGTGGGTTTGCCCAATTGAAATGGCATCCCACAATTTTGTATTGTGCCACGGCCAATATCCGCCACAATAAATAAGTATAAATTTTATATTGAGTTTTGTGTCTATTTTCTCTGTATAAATAATAGCATCTATTTGTGTTTACAAAATAGATGCCTTTATTTTACGAGAAAAGTATATCTGAAGGGACCTATATCCTAGTTTATAGGTCCCAAGTATCGTTGGCTTTTAAGGGTCGGGTTCGGTTGACATATCAAGTGTAGTATATAAAAGGTCGGGTTTGATCTTCACATTCCTTTCTCCTGAACCTTTCGAAGGTAAAGACGCATAACAATTGCTTGCAATAAAATACATGAAATGTTGTTTTGTAACTTTAAAAACCCGCCCTCCCACTACCTTTTTTAGAATGTTCCCTTTTTCGCTAAGTAAAGAATGATGTTCTGCTGCTTGGTTTTTAGCTTTATTTTGTAGTGAAACAGCTTTGATCTGCACATCCGAGATGAATACCTTGTACCCATAAAAAAATATCCCGGTGCTGTCTAAGGAAAAGTTAAAGTGAAGAATATACCACATGATGCCTACATCAAGTCCATTGCCAACTTTTAGGATTGTGCTAAACATGCATTAAACTGTCTCTGTGCAATATGCATACCGAATAGTGTTGCCAAATTGTAAAACTTTCTATCGTTTATAAAATCGAATTGGTAGCATATAGTCGATCATAGGATTGATATTTTGAACTAAAAGAAACCGTCGTGGCACTTTTTCAAGGAGAAGTCATAAGTGTGAAGCGTCTGCGCACACCAAGTCAACTGATAACTGAATGTTTGTGTGAAACTTGTAATAAACTGTCACCTTGTTGAAATGCTAATGCTAGTGTAAACTAAGCTAATAAGCTTACTCTTGTTGACAGTAATATATACTTTAGAACTGTACTACATCGTACAGGTTTGAAATATAAAAAAATGTTGATATTTGAAGTTTGTTGATCTATGAAGTTTGAGATATTAATGATATTTGATATGCAAGATTTGATAAAATAAGTTGATATGCTTGATATTGGAATTTGAGATATGACATATTGATTGATTGATTTGATTGATTTAATTGATTGATTGATTGATTGATTTGCACAATTTGTATGTGTGCTGACCCTCCGCGGTTAACCCGGGACGGTTAGAAAAAAGAAACACACATTGTTGATCTTTGAATTTGGTGGGTTTGCCCAATTGAAATGGCATCCCACAATTTTGTATTGTGCCACGGCCAATATCCGCCACAATAAATAAGTATAAATTTTATATTGAGTTTTGTGTCTATTTTCTCTGTATAAATAATAAGTATACCAGATAAAATAGTAGCGATACAATTTTTTCTCACTAAATTTATTTTATTGAGGCACTTTAACACAATATGCAGAAATGTTAAAGCACACTAGAATTAAAAATTCACAACGTAAGATATTGCATTATCCTCCATTCAAACGAATTCACAACAAGACAACCGTTCCTCAAAGAGTTAACACTATCTAGGAAAAATTCTTTTATTGAATGTTTTTCCATGCGGAGACTAGGTCGTCCTCTAGTTTCGCTAGATTCTGCTGCTGGAAAAGCTGTCTCAAACTCCTGGTTTATCTTCTTCCATACATGTTCGTTAGGGTTGAGATTAGGATGACAAGGGGGCTTACCGAAAGTGCCTGCGCCTTGCTAACAAAAGTTACATAATGTCTTATTACATGTGTACCCCACTCCTCCAGTTTGACATTGAGGGTAGAGCACTTCCGGTTCCGGTTCCATTAATTTTTCCGGATAAACTTTAGGGTGATTTTGTTGTGTTTGTTGAAAATCTAGCGATTTCTCATGATTAGAAGGAATTAAGGTATGCTTTGTATGTTTTTAAGGCTATGATTATAAAGGTTTTAAGTAAAATAAAGTCATACAGTGAAAGTAAACAGAACTCTCGTTAACTACGACCAGTTTGGGCCATTTCAACTTCACTTTCACATTGTTTTGGGGACATACATCGCATTTTCATCAAAGTTTTTTCTGTTTTTCTTTATCAATTAAATATGGAGAACACATGGAAGTAAAAAATATTAAGAATACACCCGAAAAACCTATGGAACTCGAACTTCATGCTTTTTAACAAAAACGGTTACGGTCGAGTAATTAAACATTTGATTACATTTTTTTTGGTCTTGACAGGTAAGTATTGCAAATTAAAGTCAAAATTGTAAACAACTAGTACATTGATGTTAAGGTTTTGAACTTTTTGGAAAAATAAAAGTGGGGACTTAGAAATTTTGACAAGTATACATTTAGTTACTGTGATGGGTGAATCAATCATAGCTTTTTTTTTTTCTTGAAGACTTCAAGTGGGTTCCTAAATTTAGAGAATGGCCTGTCTACAAATGACAGCATTAACACATACTTGTATGTAAACATACAGAAAAACGCATCAAGTACAGCAGCAATTAGGAACTTTAAGGTCACTTTTAATTGGTAAGCATTCTTTTTTAACAAATGAGCCTTTCAGACCATTTCTTGATTTAAATCAGCAAGCAAATTGACGATAATCTAGGCATCCATTCTGACTAAGTGTTCAGTGTTTAAAAAAAACAAAGAAAGTTAAGACCTTGAATTCGGCTTCCATCACTGTAAAATGGACAGCAATAAATCATCCTTGTCGTAATGATATCAATTGTATTTTGTTTTCTTTAAATTGTCCATCGCGTAAGCTCACTGGGGTGACATCAAAGTATATCATGGTGTCTTAATGGTTTACCGTACTTCAAAACATTAAGTCGCAAAAATCTTAAAAACTATTCGAGGATAGCAATACGATATTGAAATAAGCAGATAATCTTTTTCTCCTTTAATTAGAAACCTTAGATTTTTACATCTCCTTTATTTTCCCTTTTCCTTCACTTATCTTCATCCTTTCTTTATATCTTTCTCTTATTTTATCCACACAGCTTTAATGTGTGTCAATTGTTAAAACACAGGTACAGCTACAATTTTGTTTACTTACATGTACTAAGTAATAAGTTATTTGCTCAGTTTAAAAATTATATACATGTACAGGTACTATATGTATTGGTTGTTCTTTGAATTTAAGAACATAAATAAGGGAGAGATGTTTCCCTTTAAAAATTAAACATAAATTCATATGATAATATAACCACAGTTGTTGTCTGTGGTCAACTTAGTTTAATTTTATTTGCTTGTTTTGTATTAATATGAATTTATGACAGGTTTAACGAGCAAAAAGATTCGTGGCACTGTATTGAAACTTGCCTGAAGAACATAAAATGGACATCTGTTAAAACTTATAACGTTTTAAATTAATGTCAATAGCATCAACAACATATCTTAGACTACGCTTTATACAACCATTTCCCCATAGAGATTAAAAAGCATGGTTCTTTGGCATCGTTGAAAACTGCTTTCTCAATAAAAATGGAACACCTAAATTTGATAAATAATCAGTGTGTTTCTACAAACACGTACCCTGAAGTTGATATTTAAGAGATGCTGAAGTTCCTCAGTGAAAACATTCAAGAAGTCTTCGGAGATCGGGACATCCAGCAATATGTTGGAATTTCGATAAGCCTAATTGTGTTCCTTAATTTTTACGTCGATTCATTTAAATTCTTTTGGGGCAGAATTTATTCAGAGATTTCTACAATAAAAAAGAAAATTCTTTCTGTCGACAATACTTTAACGTATGGATATATCGACGACGCTTCATAATTGAAAATAGCAAATGGCATTCATATGTCGACTCTATTTATCGCAGTGAACTCGAAAAAAAAACGACAACACAGAGTCTGCCTCATCTGTTGCATATTTGGGTGATTTTTGCCTATTGATAATAAAGGCCAACTAATAACAAAATTGTATGTCGGACACGATGACCTTAGCGCTAGCCTTTTATCGTTAACTTCCTTTACTTCTATAGTAATGTTCAAACATAACATTAATTCATATTGAGTTAATGCCTTCCAATTGTTTCGATACAATTACATTACCAATGAATGTTACCAATTTTTTCAACCAAATGAATACAAGATACTGACTATTTAGATAAGTTGAAATTATATGGAATTCAGCAAGCCAATTTAAGATCAGCTTTTTTGCAAATTCTACAGCAGTTATACAAGGTCCTTCCTTCTAATTACAATTTTATGATAACAAACTATCCTTTGGTTGTATTTTTTCTGACATTTTCTATACTATTAATAAGTCGTTGCTTTCATATTTCATTTGACTCCGGAGTTCCCTGCCTACCTGATACAATTGAGTATAGAGTAAATAAAGCAATGTTAATAAAATGAGTTTTAAAAAATAAATTCTTTTCCAGTATAGACAATTGCAACACGAAAGAGAGTTTAAATATACATGTAATAGAAAAACGTATTCTTGATGCACTGTTAAAAAAATTACTTTTCTTAAGAAAAAATTACACTTTTGAAAAGAAATAAATGTTAAGTAAGGTCATGGTGTGTTACATCTTCTGAAAGATTGAATAGAATTACATATATTATCATGATAAACATTCATAAAATAGATATTCTCTCCCCCCCCCCCCCCCTCTCTCTCTATTATAATGACAGTTGATATCTTAGTTGTCCTGTTCTTCAACATAAATGAATTTTTCATTCATATTATCATTAAAATATTGATTTTTTTCTTATTATTTTCTAATAAAAATTCCATCAGGTGACTGTGAATGGGGGCAATAAATGCATATTCTAGAACATTTAAACTTTTTCAAATAATATAAAAATTGTTTCACAAATTTAAAAAGTGCAGTATGTTTTAAAATTCAAAATAGGCAAAAACTACTAGTATCTGAAGCAAATAAGTGACTTTTGAGTTGAAAGTAATTATAATTAAGCTTTACAAATTGGGATAATAAATGCACATTCTAGAACTTACATTTAAACCTTTTCGAATGATTTATACAGATCACTTTACAAATTAAAATGCAATATTTTAAATTGTAAAACAGGCAAAAAAAAAACTTTGTGCAATTATAGCAGACAACTGAGTATAAAGCAATCAGAAAATTTGGACAAACTACACAATAGCCTTAAAATCAAGAATGAAATTTGTCAAATCTAGAATGTCTTGTCTCTTCCTATTAAAATGTCTGTTTCGTTTATTGTTCTTTATTTAAATATATTCATTTTTTAAGATTTATATTATAATTTCTAATACACCACGCAGTTTAAATTAAAGGGATGAGGCTTATTTTTTAGCAATTATGTAAATCCATGTTCTATATTTACCTGCGAGTGGTACATCAAGTCCTGCTACAACAATAACATTTCAAGTTTAATTTTCATGCCTTTTTTGACAATCCAGAAAGACTAAACTTATTTACATCATTTTACCTCGGTATCTTGTATTAATAATAATACACACCTTTTTATACTGGACTTGGAAACATATAATTGAGCTCTCCTAAGTGGAATCATATATACATATCCACAGCAAGCAAAAAAATATTTTTAAAAAATTCCTAAAAAATAAAACAAATGGTTGAAATTGATATTTTGCTTAGTTATAATAGTAAAATTTTATGAAAAATGCATTTTTTATTGCAAACATTATATATTAAGAATACAACAATATTATAATAACATCGTTCTCTCAACTCAAAACCAGTCTTTTAATTTTAAATTCAAATTCTTCCACATGAGTATTTTATGATATTCACTGGTTGAAAGAAGTATGAAATTCGTGATCCATGCAACCACATACTGTATCCTATAATATTCTCCTGAGTAAAGAACCACCGAAATGGTAATCCTTCACCTGTTCTCTATTTTCTGTAATGTTTGTAAGGAGAATCCTTGCCAAAAAAATTGAAAACCGCCCCCTCTGTTTCTTTTTTGTAGAAAGTGGTAATTACTTCTAATCTAAGACACTTGAAACCATTTTCAAAGTATCACCACGGCACAGTAATAACTGCTTTGCAGTTAGATTTTGTTAACGTCCACTGACGTGAACTGAAAAACAGGGGTTAAAAGTGATCATGCAATTTCTCATTTGTTGTAAAGAAAAAGTAACCAAAAACAAGACAAAAACATTGTCTCCTTTAAATCATCATCAGCTGTATTATCGGATGTTTAGGAGGAGTGAGTATCCCCTATCGAACAGGCTCATACACATAAATCTTTTGTGTTGATCAGATACATTCAGTTATCCATAGTCCAAATTAGTGTATAAAAACAATAGCTTAACAATATTGATATGCAACCTGACAGACCATGGCCGTGTTTTATTCAAAAAGATGAAACACGGCTTTTGTCTGCATGGACTGTCATGTTGCATATTTACATTTAACAAATTAATTCAAAATTTTAAATTTTTTTTCAATAGTAGAATTTTCTTGTTGCATTAACAGTTTATTTTGATTTGTCTATCCAAAAGTAACGTTTGGACCTGAAAATCGTTTATGAGTGCTTTCCGCGGATAATATACCAAACATTTATTTCTACGTACAGGATGAGAGTACATCTAACCTTATATTCAAATTTTTTATCCTTCGTTTTAATATATATGATACACGATTGATCAAAGTTACAATCCAGGCGCACTGACTAGTGATTTATGTAAATGTGCCAGGGACCGAGATTACGGTGACAGAATAATCAAATATCCTCTTAAGCAGGCGTTCGGTGTCCCGAGGACTGGTCAAACTCTTAAAAATCTCAAAAGATGACCATGGTGTCCGAGTGAGAAAGACATTAATAATCAACGAAATTTTTGACCTGGTTTTCTTTCAAACAGAAGTAGGTTGAGGCCAAAATGTCAAGTACGGTGCATGGCATTGAGCTAACTTTTCACCTGGGCTTTTCTGTGGTTTGTCTTGCTTTTTATTACTTAATTTTGGTTGTTTTACACGTAGTCAACTCTGCATTTCTATTCTTTAGGACATGACTGATTATTATTTACAGTTGATATGTAGATGATTATATAGATCTGGGAAAAATGTCAAAATGAACCTTTTTAAAAACGTAGAATAATACATTTTTCAATGTGTTGTGTGAAACGGTCATCCCCGAATTATTCCTTCAATATATATTTGTATTAAAATCAGAGTACTCAAATATTGATATAGAATGCGATAGAAATTAGAAATTTGGTAAGTAGTTTTTACTGATTATATATAAAAATCATTTTATCAAAAATTTGCATTTAAAGCCATATTATTATCGTGCACACTTTCCAAAATACACCTTTCCATGCCTTAATACCGAAATTCAATGCGAAAACATAAAAAAAGATTAAGTCTCAAATATTTCTTTCTAGGGAAAATATGGAGATAATAATGAACAATATTCAAGCTATAAAACCGCCGAAATATGGCTGAAATATTGCCGACTCGGCGTTAAACAATATTAAATCAATCAAGCTAGCTATAAAAACCACTGAAACTATACAGATCGGGAAAACAGCAAACGCGGACTTGAAAAAAAAAATCAGAGGCGGGATCGAGTGCAATGGAAGAATAAGTTAAGATCCACCATGCGTTTCTTGCCACGATCGGGTATACGGGAAATTCCATGGTTATTTCAGTGTATGAATAATGGCTCTACAATCAGTGTGAAAAACGCCATTCAGCATCTGATCTAATGATAAATTGTGTTTGCTGGCAAGGACAGTGTATCGACCATAGAACTTACGAAATGATGATTTAAAACGAGACTGTTGATGTTCTTTTTTCATAAACGTTTTGGTCAAAACCTTTTAAAAATCGATCGCACGTAGAGCATGTTTGGCGAATCGAATCAAATGGGAGACTTACCTACATATTCATGGAAATGTGGGTACATGTACATGTATAAGTAAGGGAAGTTGAAGACAAGTTTAATTTTTTGTTAAGATTTGTTGTTAGGTTACGATGCATTACATATTTTATGATTTATTTTCATTGTTTTTGGATCATATAAATGATATATAGAGAAATAGTCTTTCTACGATTGAAATGCCAATTGTTTTATAACAAGGATTTCTCTAAAGGCAAACTAAAAGGAAAATTATGTTTTTTTTTTATTGCAAATAAGGTTTGAAATTTTTTTTATTATTTCCATTCTTTCAAGAAGGTCCTTAAGTTCAGTTATCAAATAACAATTTTGCCTTTTGATATTTTAACTAAGATCTAAATTTCATTTTCCTTTAGCAAAACAATGAAAAATAAATCAATGAAAAAAAAGTCTATCTCTAAAGGCCCATTTGGAAGATAAATCAAGGTAAAATAGTGTTTGGGCATTCAATTACAAAGATAAATCATGAAAGAGTGTGTATTCGATTGTCCAGAACACGAACGATCGTTGTTTTCCGGCTTGTAAATTACAATTTGTAATCAACAAGTGCAAACCGCACGTTTTGTCCTTTTTTTCCTCGACCATATCCGTAAGAAAATGAGTCTCATTTATTTTATTTTTTCTATCTATTGTCACTTTGCTCAGAATATTCCCGGTTGTTTCAGAACTTGAAATCATTGAAATATATTGTTGTTGTAAAATTCGGTATATAACAATAAAAAATATACATTAATTTGTTCTAATCTTATTTTCTGAAATGAAAAAGGTTGACAAGAACGGAAGTGATATCAGTCAGAATATATAATAATTATTAGGATTGAAAAGGTTATCATAATATCGTGTTCTGCCCATGGTTTGATTTAAACATGTAGTAACGTCAGAATTCAGACATAATAAGGAGGCTCAGATACACAGTCTGTTCCTGAGTACTACAGGTTCATGTTCACAGTGCTATTATTTTTTTGAATGATGAGACTATATCATTTGACTTAAAAAGATACAGATGTTGAACATTATGCAATATGAAGATAGGGAACATGAATTAATCATGCTCATAAAACCATTAAAACAATACAGATCAAAAGCAGAGCAAACAAGATGGGATCAGGTACCTATCAAGAGTAAGCATACTCTGCCGATCGACCGGTCACAATCGCTGTGTGCTCTTTCTCATGATCGGGTAAAAGAGAATAATCCGCAGACAATTTAGTGTGAAAAAATTGCCTAACAATTTGTATCAAAAACGTCAGACGACATTGAATATAATGCTTCATGTAGACTGTATTTGCTGAGAATGACATAAGATCGGCAATAGAATTTGCAAAATGCTTACTTTTAACGAGACTGTTGATATCCTTGTTTCATCAATTTATTTGTCAGTGGCTTGTCTTGTTTAAAACAAAATAGAACATTCTCTTGCACGTCGAATCACCTGGGATACATATACTGTACTCCTTTTAATAAGGGCAGTTTTTAAGATTCATTTCTAGTTGTTTCTTAATTTCGAGGGGGACTTATCGAATGCCCACAATTCATCATTGGAAATAAAATTTCGATATACAATTCATTACTCAAGCATTTTGTGAAACACCCGAATACCATGACACTGGAGATACTGTCAACAATTTTCTCTCCAGAGAGTTCTTATATCTCAAAATTAACCACAACATCTGCAAAAAAAAAAATATCGCGATCTTAAATAAACTTTGATCAAAATATCTAGTTCAAAAATTGAAGAAAAAAAATGAATTATTATTGTTTTGCAAAAATATTCTTTACATTCTTGTAATTTAAGTTGTTTGAGTAATCAAAAATTACCGTTTAAATAGTAAATTCCTGTATTAATGAAAGTGAATTGAAATCAAACATAACATGCCCTGTACAAAACACAATCTAACAGAGAAAACAATGTCAAAATAATTAATAATTAACTACTACTGTAACATCGATTAAAAAATAATTCCTGACCCAGATTCTTACATTTCAGTGCAACCCCGTAGCCGTCAGTCTATACGACGAGTGCAAGTCAATAAAATATTTGAACCTCGTTACATGTCGTAATCTAGTTATTAGTAAACAGATAATTAATAATTTCGTCGCCTAATTAAATTCCATGCCCCTGTTAACTGAAGGTAATATTTCATTAGGAGCAATATTGGGGCAATCATGTGAAAACGTCAAATCCTGATTGACAGAATAGGTAATAATTCCTTTAGAAACTTCTCCCCAAGAAGCACGTATTGGTTTGTGGGTTTTTACTAAGTTGTACTAATCTCCTCTCGCGTCTCCTTTGTGAACTCTGACCCCAGGTTGAATATGAATACGTTGACAAAGGTATGTAACGACTTGAAAAGATATATTTCTCTAGATAATGTTTGCATTTCGATTGAGAGCGCCGACAGGTAAGGACTACTATTTATTTATATTTTTTAATTTTAAAAATAATATTTCATATTGTAAAAATTTTGTAAATAAACAAATTTCAGATGATTTTTAAAGTTTAAGTTTAGAACACTTTATTCTCTCAAAATAATGTTAATGGTACATGCAAAATAAATGTATAGTATGGAGAATAGCTCTGGGAAGATGAGATTACATAATTTATTTTATAATAATTGTGTACATTTTTTTTTATTTCAATCTTTCTTACACATGAACAAAAGTTTTAATTGATGTACACAAAATTTTTATTGACTTTTTGAAAACGTTCCGATTCATAATCAAATAAATAGAACAGAATCTCCGTTTTCCCAAATATTCTTTCACTCTAAAACTTTACAAAAAATATATTACAAGTTTTATAAATTGTATACATTTTAATTAAAGTTGCATTCGACGAGTGCTTCTGTACTTTTTAGAAAAAAAAGTTTTTGTATGAAAAACTTATAGATAAAACATTAACATGCCCAAACTCAGAAAACTGTCATTCCAGAATATGCTCAAGAAAAGTAGGTTCAGAAATATGTTGTAATCTCATACAAATATAAATGTGTTTAATTTTTTTGAAAGGTTGCTTATTACTACAGCTGGAATTTATTCGAATCATTAGAATCAATAAAAAATATTTTAACGTATTTCTTTCATATATATCTTTGAATGCATCTGGCTGTTCAAAATCATTTCATGCGATAAGGGGACTATAATATCTTCGCTATATTAAAAGAAAATTCTTTGTCTCTTTTAGTTAACAAAATATTTTATCATCTAATGTTAAAAAATTTAAGCGACATTTTCATTTTATAAAATTTAACCACCTTTTTAAAAAAGCGTATTATATAACTTTTCATAATCTTTTTTACTTTTTTCTCGAAAGATACAGCGCTTGTCAAGAAATGAATAAAACCTTCTTAAACCTGCATCTGACAGGTAGAAAGAAAAATGAGACATTAAGAAGAGGGTGACAATTTGCACATTTTGGTCATAAATCAAAGCTTAAAACCACAAGCCGTGTTGGTTTCCGCTTTGCTACACGACACTCGTTTCAGAGGGGAGACATAAAACGTGAAACTTCATAAATCTTAAAAGAGTTAATCTACAAATTATTCCAGCCACACAGTAACAATTATCAGAGAAAGCATTCTTGAAACCCTTTTCTGAATTTTATATTTGCAGGAATTTTTTTTATTTCAATAACCGTGAGTTTTAGGAAATGAATTATTATCACTAAAAATTTGAGATAATGATGACATTTGATGGCACAATTATTATTCATTTTGAGGTTACATTTAAAGACATGAACATTGACTTCTTATATGTTAAAATACCACATCACAACTTAATCTGCCAGTTTTATTTCAATTAACAAAGATAGAATAATAATTACATTAATAAACACCATAATTATTTGAGATCATTTTCATTGGTAATAACTTTAATAAATATTTATACAAACTGAGGTTTTCATTAATAAATATTTTGTTTTAAACATTTCTTTTAATTCTGTATATAACATTTTTAATTGGGAATTAGTTAATATCTCAATGGCTTTTTTATAGATTGAAGTTCTGGTCAATAACCTTTGAATAAGGGGCAATAACATGACATCAAACGGCCTAAAAAATGTTCTAAGTTGTTCCTAATTACGCACGGATGTTCTGAGTCACTAACATTTGTTCAATCGGTTCCAAACTCAAAACTTCGGTCAAGACATCCATATTCTCTAGAAACTTCATGAAATTCCTTTCTAAAAACTATTTTCTCTGACTGCAGTGGTCTTTTCTTTTTGAAATGTAAATTTTAATTAAGTAGATATGCACCTGCAATTTATTGAGACAAAACACTAAAACCACCTGTCTCGGTTATTGTTATGAAATGATAATTTTTGTCCATTTGACAAATATATTCAGACATGCCAAACGTTTAATTAATAAGTTATTGAAATCTGTTCTGATGCCCGAAGCACTTAATTAAAGGATGACATTTTAATTTTTTTCTTCTTCATAAATTCTCTAAATAAGTTATTGAAAAAATGTTCTGATGCCGACAGAACAAAATTCAAATTGGTGACATTAAGAACCGTTTACTGGAAGATTTTGAAAGTTTGAAGGAATTTTAATATTAAATTTACAAAATTGTATTCCATCAAAACTGTTTGGATGTCACACATCAACTGTCAAAACAACAAAGAACACGAGTTTTGTTAGGACAAATTTTACATTTAAAAAATAATTTGGCGCCGTATCTAACCACATGTATATTCATGAAGCAGTCTAGAATGAATGTATAGAAAGAGATGTATCATGAAAGAGCTTTATATAAAGACAAATGATGCCATTCTTTTTTCTTGAAATCAACTATGCAACACTGAATGATTTGTATTTTAATCAAGCAAGATATTTCGATTAAAGAAAAAAGTAACAACTGTTACAGATACATCATTTTGAAAAAAAAAACAGTTTCTTTAAACATTAAGTATGATATATCAAAATCAAAGAAAAATAAGTTAATCCACAAAACTAAGCAAAAAATTTGATATACAATGTCTACGTACATAACTTTAATAAATACTGAAATTTTCTATGATCATTCACTTTCAATAACAAAAAAACCACAGTCGATTAAGAAAATCATGTTGTGGCCTCTGAATGTCATAGATCATGTTAACTTAGAACTTTGATTAGTTTAATTATTTTATGGTAAACCGTGGTGTCAAGATTGATAAGTCGCTTCTATACTTTTCAATTATTCAAAAGATAATAAAAATCGTGTTTTATTTAATTGCTACACACCTTAATTACTATCACTATTGAAAAAGTCGTGAAATGTGCAAACATTAAAATATCAAAAAGATAAAATCTTACATCGGACAATAACCTTCAACAGTAAGAAAAAAAATCCCAAACCATGAACAGTGCATTCAGATGTGGTTAGTTTCTGTTGCGTTTCATGATACATATATACTTGAACTCGTAAAAGTTTCGCTATTTATTAATAATACACTTTATTCTCTTTGCAGAAATGTACTCACTCTTCGTTTTTGGGTTGACCTTGGCGTCACTGTTGGGAAGGAGTAGCCAACATGGATTGCTCCTGTCCCCTACACAAAGGGGGTCCCTCTGGCGATACGGATACGACACTCCCCCTAACTATGACGACAATGGACTTTTCTGTGGCGGAATAGAGGTAATTACACTTCACAATACTTTTCATTTCTTCCCTGTCATTCCGAATAAAGCATGAATAGTGCAAAGGGACAGGTCGGCAGGGGATGCTCACTTCTCCATGGTACCTGATTCCATATCTGATATTTTAGGGGCCCATGTTTGCCCTGCTCCTGATTTGCATTGTTTGAATAGATATGTGAGTTTGCATACTATTCATTATCTCAATATTTCATTTAATGAGCGTTTTTCATTTCTTGCAGGAATTCATTAAAACTGGTGGAAAATGCGGGGTTTGTGGAGACGCTTATAAAGGTCCCCGTGAACACGAAGCCGGTGGAAAATATGCTAAAGGAATCATTGTCGAGCAACTTCCCGCAGGATCCACCGAAATGAAAACGACGATTCAGATCACAAGTTATCATATGGGGTATTTTGAGTTCAGGATCTGTCCCCACAATGATATTCGCAGACCAGTGTCTCAGCAGTGTCTGGACGAACATCTCATGATCATTAAGGAAGGCACCCCTGAAAGTGAATACACTCGCTACTACCCAGACAATCCCATCGAGACTGGAAAAGACAAGTACCATCTGACATTACTCCTTCCAAGAGGAATACAGTGTGAGCAATGTGTATTACAATGGACTTACAACACAGGTAAATATGAGTTTAACTGAGATACACAAGTTATAGTCCTTCGTTTGTTTTTTTTTCAAATAAATACAACTTTGAATTTTATTCTGAAAATCTATTCTGTCTTTTTTAGGAAACAGTTGGGGCACAGATAAAAATGGAACAAGTTGTTTAGGCTGCGGACTTCAAGAAGTCTTTAAAAACTGTGCTGATATAAGCATAGGAGGAACACAGACAGTTGAATCCGCACAGATGGCACTTATTAAAACAAAGACAAAAACAACCAAAAAGACACCTAAAACGGAAACTAAGTCGGGTCTATTCCACCATATCAAGAAAGCCATTGAAAATAGTGTGGCCGCCAAAATAAATCAAAACCATGTCCAGAAGACCACACAGAAAGCCATGCCTTCTCCTACTCCAGTATTTTCGACTAAAACACCCTCAGCAACGACGACATTTTCGGCAAAATCTGTTTTGGAAAACAGAAACCTCTTCATGCCTGCTACTGGCCCGTCTTTCCTCTCTCAACTTCAGAGCAAGCTAGGAAAACAATTCAGTTGGTTGAAGCAGATTCCTTTCCATCACGGCTCTCTTCTTTCCCCTAAAACGCCTAATCCTCGATTCACCCTAGCCAGCAAAATCAAGTTCCTACCTGACACTACAGCTCAGGAACAACCCACAACTGCCCTGGCTTTCAACCCATCACCCAAGATAGGATTGCACTCATTTTACACGACAAAGAAAGGACCTGCTCCAAGAATTTACGAGGTCAAATATAATCTTCTTCCGAAGTCATCTTTCAACTTGTATACCAATCCTTCAATGTCTTTGTTTGAATCCAATGGTAATGTACAAAAGGTCTCCTTGTCCGAAGTGGCACCCACAATAGCATATATCGAACCAAAAACAACACAAGGACCTTCACCAAAAACTTCCGAGTCAGCAAACCCTACCACGACCAATCCTATGGATGTTACACAATGGGGGAAAGAGGACGTGACCAAATTACCTAAAAAGTACCAAAGGTACTATCAGAAGTACAAGGAAGCCAAATCAATGTTAGATCTATTTAAAAGGAAACCCCAAGAAGTTATGAAAATGTCCAAATATAGAAAATATCAGAAACGAAGAAATGGAGACAGAAGATTGCTAAAAAATCTGAACAGAGATGTAGAGAAATACACAACTCGACTGAAGAGAGTCGGAAAACGTCTATTTTCTACATCATAGTGACAGTGTTTTGCCACAGAAACTATCATTTCACAGAAATCCGTTCATATTTATTAAATATTTGTTGTTTTTTGTTGTTTACTTAGAAAACCTGACTGAAATGCAAAGCTAAAAAAGATGTATTCATCTGTCAATTGTTACCTCAGGAATGTGCGAGGATATTCTACAGAAAGACGCTTCAGACTTGTTCAAACTTGTTGTTGCAAGCTCTGCAGAAACACTGTAATGAATGAGTTTTATGTATTATATGTGCCAAAGCAACGAAATATTGTTGTGCATGTTCTTACCTATCAGTATTCATAAAAACACTTGCCCATGCCAGTATTGCCTTTATAAGTCTATCCGGTAAACAGAGCTTCACAAGACATTTTTGACTGAGCTTCTCTTTGTGTTTAATATTATATCAAATGTTATGTCACCTTTGAAATGATAAAATAAATTGTCTCAGTCATATGTTTGTTTTATCTAAACAGTTTTGTTTAATATTTAAACAAATGCAATATAAATGTGATACTGTTTATTCTGTAAAAAGAATACAAATAATGCAAAATACAAAATAAAACAATATCAAATGGTTTTCTTTTCCTATTTATGATCCAGCAGGAATGAGGGGAAAAACAATGAATACTGCCATCCTTATATACACAATTGGAAATGTAATTAATTGACCCTTTTTTCAATGTCATGTACATATGCATGAAAACGAATTATGCCCTACAGCACAGGTAATTCTTATACTTCCATTACATCCATGAGATCAACGAATATTGCATAGGACAATCTCACTATTTCGATGTGGATATCTTTCCTTCCCAAAGCAGACAACAGATTACAAATTCGAAGTTTTGCCTGCAAAGCATTTTCGTGTGCTTGGTTTAAATGTCCCAGAGCTTCGTCTAGAAGATTGGTTGAACACGTTAGTCTAAACCACTGAAAGTGCTTCAATTTGGCAAGAGCTTTGCATATTTGTAGTATGCTTTCCTCTGTAAGAACATTTCCAGCAATGTCTAAGTACTGAAGTTTCTCCAAATTCTGAGGAAGCTTTTCACAGAAATTTGGAATGGAGGCATCCTGAAAGTGATTCTGTGCCAAGTTGAGAAGCTTAACGTTCTTGAAACAAAACACAACCTTGAACAAGTTTATAGATGAAATTCTGTCATTGTCATAAATCGAAAATTGACATATTTTGCTGAGGTTCAATTCCTGCAGTGAAAGTGCATGTTTTGAATTGCCCAAGCACTCCAAGTCATGATCGTTCAAGTCACAGTTCCGAAGACTTAGAAATTCTAAGGGAAGCTTTAATGAGTCCAAAATTTCTCCCAAACATCCCAGCAGGTAATTAAAACTCAGATCTAACCGGACTAGATTCTCAAAGCAGGACAAAGTCCTGACCATAATGGCCCTTCCTATGGTCCTACTCCTTGTTTTGCCTTCTTGTAAGTATATGTTACAGTCCTGGAGGTCAAGTGAACGTAGTTTTGTGAACTTCTTCAGATTTGGTGAAACCATGAAGAATATACCTTCTTCCAGCTGTCTGAGTGAGAGACCTTCAAGTGTCTGGAAAATAAACAAGAAAATAAGAAAATGATTCACAAATACTTAATTTAGCCACAATCTATCAAATATTTTCTTTAATTTTTTCAATTGTAAAAGTCTACATCATGAAAATTGGAGTTTTTGAAAACAAGCAGTATCATACACTTCAGTAGCCCTTTTCACAAAAAATCTTACGACATATTTCAATCTTAAGAGAAAACTTACGATAAAAGTCGTTTTCACAAAAATTATTAAGAAAGTCCTACGTGCAAAATCTATCGTAACTTTACGAGAGCCCGTACCCTCTCTTAAGTGTTTTCAAACCGATTTTAATGTTAAAATATAACCACAAAAATCAAAATACACATAAAATAGAACTTGTAAAAGTCACTTTCAATATTATTTTATATTTTTTTCACGCTTATTTTGGAAAACTCACATGAAATACACAACAAAATATTTACGATCTAAGTTTCACTTAAGATTTTCGTAGGACCTACTCTTACGTCATACTTGTGATTGTGACGTCACATTTCAAACTTCTTGCTTGCACTCGTTATTTGTTGTCAATGACGTTTGTTTTTGCTGATAAATAATAAAAACTGAGTTATATTTTTATGATCATCAACTTATGTAAGGATTATAAAGCATATTAAGATCGTTGCTAAGGACGAAGTCTGTCGTAAGTAAAATCTTAAGTTCAATCTGCTACGAATGCTTTCGTGAAAAGCACATAAGATTTGTCGTAAGAGATTCGTAAGTTAAAATCATAAGCAAAAACTTAAGATTTTTTATGAAAAGGGCTACAGTCTTGTAAGTTAAAACCACCTACTTAAATGAAATTAAATGAATGACATGCACATTAATGAGAAAATTGTCTCATTTACAGAATGATCTTGTTTGAACTTGCAAACTTTGGTCATTTTTGAAAAGTTCAACCTAAATAAGACTGAACTTTAAAATATGAATTACATTTCAAATCTTCTAGAAACCTCCAAACTACTTTAAAATCCACCTTCATGGGTAGTCAATTTTTGGATGTGTCTAAATAATTATGTAACTACTTTATGATAAATGATTGAATTTGGACTCATATTTTATCAAAAAAAAATATAAAGGACTGTAGAAAGTCCTGATTTCTGTTTTTATTTCCTCTGCCCTTTTCAAGATGACAATGAACTGTATATTAACCTCATTAAAATATATCACAATCATTTTTTAAAATTTAATATTACATCATGCATATGATAAATTCAAACAAAACTTTCTTTTAAATTACTGTAAAAACAGTAAAACTTGTTTAGTACGAACACAGATATTGCAAATGCATGGATATAGCAAAGTTATCTTTGATCCTCCAGCTATATAAATTTAAAGAATTCCTTATATGGATACAACAAATTATGGATATTGCCAAATAATTTCATAGATCCCAGTTCACTTACATCTGTGTCATGGCCCTTCAGAACAATGAATGGGGCGAGTGAGTCCATCACCTCATCTCCTACTGTAAGGTCGGACCTGGAATAAGATGATGTCATATACTACAAAATTACAAACAGAACTGAGGTATCTAGACAATCTAATTCTGAATATAACTCATCCATTTTAATTTTTTTTAATACTATAAATATATTATTGTCAGAATTAGTCAGTTATTGAATCAATCTTATGAAAAATAACAGCACCATTGGATATATATATTTTTAAAAATTTTGATTGTTTTTTTTTCTGATGCAAGTTTTTCATACAGACACCTAACTCGTACTGAAGGTGTACATTTAAAATGTAAAAATGTAAACAAAGAGAGTTAACTCTGCCACTGACTTGATGAAGATGTTGGAGACTGTGATGACGACAGGAGTTACGGTTCTTAGACAGTTACAGATTAAGTAGTCCATGAAGAACGTGTTACTGGCAGTGAACTGTATGTTGTCTATTTTCACAACCATCTTTTCTCCTGCAAAGTTAGAGGTGGAAATATTAGAATTGTGCCACAAAAGCTGATTGATTTTTCGAATACATTTAAAAGCACTTTGTTAAAATTACTGTAGATCACTAAATTTTCGCGACACCTTTTCGTGAGATAGTCATTGACTCTTAATTAGCGAGACATAATTTTTACGAATTGTTGTTTTTCCTCTATATAAATCGTAAGGAAAACTTTTAAACGCGAGAATGATATTTTCGCGAGCTCATTATCTTGCGTAATTACGCAAAAATTAAGTTCTCGCGAATAAAACATGATTTACAGTACAGTGTATATAATGGTCAAAAAGTAAGTTCTTTTAAATGAAAATCAAGTTAATTTTTTAAAATCATATTTTTGAAACAAATTTAATAGGATTTTTACCAAACAAAAGAAATTATAAATCTTCATGATAAAATCAAAAGAATGTTACAAAAGACTTTTTATCTAAGGCTAAATCCCCTGATATAATATGCATAAAAAAATACTTGAATACAGTGTATCTAATAATTTCAAAGTAAAATGTTGTTAAGCACAGATATCTACCTCTTGGAATATGAATAAGTAATTGTGTATCCTGGACCATTTCATGAGATAAGATGTCGTCTAGCATTCGAGGGAGTACCTCTTCCATGTACCGGCTGAATTCAACATCTGTCAGGAAACAAAATAGCAAATTTCAATATTTCAATATTAAAAAAATTAAAAGAATTCAATGTTCTAAATACTGTATGTGTACATAAATAAGCGTATTCGAAATTTAGAGCAATCACCGAGTATGGAGTGGTTGGCGTAGTCATGAATTAGCGCTACACATGTAACGCTAAAATTTTTTTAAAATACTTGTACTGTAAAATCATAATTTGAGGAGGCAAATTTTCATGGTTTGAGGAAAGTATATTGGTTCATGGGGATTTGATTTTGTGGTTGAAGAATTTTTCAATAGTAATATATGTGAAAAATTGCATTTCGTGGTGGACATAATTTCGTAGTCTCTATATACCTTGATATCCATGAAAATTGACCCCCATGAAAATTAGTGATTTCTCAGTATTGCAATTGTCTATGAGTATTTAAAGTTTTAATATCTTACTATAAATAATTTTTATACATCGTATTAGATAATTGCTGTTCAATTAGCGTGTCCACCTGGCTGAAAATAGCCTTAGAGTTATTCATTGTGTGGTCATAGTTTGATTGTTGAGCATTCACTTAGCGATTACTAGTACATGTAATAAAAACAATTAACTTAAGATTTTCTGATCCAGAAGGATCAATAATGTGTAATTATGTTAGAGAAGTATTTAATACAGCACGCACATGTACACTGTTCACCTTTTGAGTGTGCAGGTAGACCACACAGTTAAACAGAATCATGGTCTGAGAGAAAAGTGCCAATAACCCATCTTATATTAAAATTGATATTCAAAAGGAAATTTGCCAAAGACAAAAATCACATTAAACATGGATATATATTTTACATACATTTATTAGCATATTGCCTGTTGAAACTGATAATGACTAGATCGGGCTCAGTGTTTGGACCTGATAATGTGGCTGATTGGAGTAGGTAAATAAAAGAACATCCTATCGTACTTATTTATTAATGGTTTTCATGAATTAGCACATAGCTGTCTGGGCCAAAGCCACTAAAATATGAAGCCCACTTTTTTAAGTACTCATACAGTATCTGATGTGTATTCATGAATATGTTTCATCAGTTATGATCATATGATTATAGTACAAATCTGGGAAGGATGGGGGGAAGGGCAAAATAGTTAGCTTAAGATTCAATACTTAGCAAGGTTTAATGGGAAAACAGACTTTAAGTCACCTTTTATTTTCTCTTATATATTCACTATTAATAAATTATCTTAATTAAATAATTTATCTTAATAATTCCATTGAAGGTCATTTTTTTCAACAGCAGTTTTAAAAAATCTTTGAAGGTTGTATCAGACTCAAGGTGTGATGCAGTTCTTTTTGACCATTGTTATTTAGTTTAATTTACTTTTTTAATTTGATTTAATTTGGGGTTTTTTCAGCATGTCAGTTCATAATTTTTCCATTATATTTAATAATAAATATGTATCAAATTGAATAAGGTAAGATCTCTGCATAAATGTAGGTTTCATATCCACTCATGATTTAGATAACAGGTTTTAATTTTCAAGAGACATAAGGTTTTTGGGATGTCTCTAGAAGATCAAATAAATTTCAGAACTAGACTAGAGTTTGAGAAAACTGGTTAAAAGTGTTCTTGTTATTGGCATTTCTCCCAAATACAAACTTGGATATTTGCATTTTAGGTTCAATTTGTGATACAAGGAGTAAAGTACTAAACTAAATGTAACACAGGCATTACATACCTGCTGCTTTGGCGATTATTTTTGCAAGCTTTTTTGGTTTCAGCTGATGTTTCTTCAGTGATAATATTGGCCACATCTGCACTATTAATTTGCTGAAAGTAGGATCTGAAAAAATAATTTTAATACAGAATTGTAAGTCTACAATGTTGGACAAAATCCTCTTTGTAAGCATCATGTGCATATTTGACAGTATTTAAAAACTCTAACATGTTAAAAAAAATGAAATCCTGACTTACTTAGCTTGAAACCTCTTAAGTCCAAGACTTTAATTTTACAGGCCTTGCTTCTCTCTATAATTCCTTTGAAAACCATGAGATCAAGACCCATTTCCTCTGTAAAGATGTCTTTGTTATCTGGATGTACAACATCCCCAAAACTATGTAAAGAAAAAAATATAAGTCTCATGTGTATTAGCTGAATTGAAGAATGAAAGCATGCAAAATTCCTATTTACATTCAAGAATCCTTCTTCAAAACATGTTCAAGTAGAAATTTACAAGTATCATGAGTATTAGTAATAGTATTAGAAAAGTTAAATGCAATAAATGATTTCATTGTCTGAAACATCTTTAACATGGAGATCTTGTAGAATACACTTTGATTTTTAAAAAGGTCAGAAGTGCACAATGAAAACCAGTTTACCTTTTCCCTAAATAATAACAATCAAAAAGAGATAAAACATCTAAAATTACCATAAAACTGGCAATGGCCAGTTAGAAATAAGTGTGATGATAGCATTTGGAGCAACAACATCAATGGCTATTTCCAACAGTAGTGGGACTAAGTGGTTTGGAATACATGATAATGCCTCTTTGATGAGATCCACATGACAAACATTGATCTTGCGACAACACAATTTCAGAAGAGATGGCACTCCTGTCTTTTTCTTGGTTTGTCGTAAATGTTTACAGAGGTCCAGATTGGCATAGTTTATCCTGTCTAAAGCTTTATACATCTTCACTCTGCAAATAAAAATGAACACATTGTAAATTTTCATTCATAATCTCAATTTTCACCAAAAAACTATAAAATTTAGATTTATGCATGATTGTGAAATCAAATATTACCAACTGATGTTGATGAACAGTACATTAATGGAAAAATCAGTAACCTTTGCCATATGAAAAAGTCAGCAAAATTTTGACTCAGAGCTTTGTATCGTTATGATTCTACATCTCTTACCATTCTATGGTTGTGTAACGGGTGAGGAGAAAATGCAGCGGACCAGAAGGGTCTACAAATAAGTAAATATGCCGAAGAATGAATTTCTCTGTTTATGATCATAATCTGTAAGCAAAGTAGCGCAGATTTTCTACAGGACAGCAGGATGTCCCTTCTTACTGCAATAGGCTGTCTTATTTGTTGTTATTAAGCTTTGTTTTTAATGGCCCATTCTGACATTTCCTGTACCCCCTGTTGTTCTTATCTTTTGTTTGCTTCAAGGACCAATTATCAAGATTTCATCATCGATGAATTAAAATAAACATAAATATTTACAATTTTTTTTCCATTTTTTATATTAAAACTTGCAAAATTTGATTAATGTCTGTTGAATATCATGTGTGTTGATTGATTTTCTATCTGTAAACATGGTTATTTTAGCAAGTGGTGTGTAATACAATGTACATGTACAAATACATGTAGCATACATTCCGTTTATATTCGTATTGAAAGTAGTCTTGACTATTTCGATAATGCAGAAAAACCTGGTAGCTTATTTATCAATTAAAATATAATTAAAAAAGGTATTCAGTGTTCATGAATTTTATGAAGTTAAAAAAGTAAATAACTGAATAATATATATAGTTCAATGTACTGCGTAATGCAGTATAGTACAAAAATATTAGAGGCTTTTGTACAATCAAATCTTGTGCATGACAAAGAGAAAACATTATACTTACTTTAGTTCAGGTCTACCATTTTCTAGAAAATGTCACAGTTGATTTTTTTCTTCATCTAAAAAACAAAAGTATACCGATACGACCATTTCATTTTGTACTCTTTTGTCAATGGAGGACAAAATTGTGTATCAAAAGTAACAGAGAGAACCGAGAATATAACATATTTTCCGAACTATTACTTGACTCGCGACGAACATTATCATTATTATTGTCTGATAAATTTCTGTTTTGTTCCAAATCCGAAGAAAGATTTATGTTGATTTATTATTTTGATTATATCATGTTCAATTTTCAACAAATAATTAATTTTCATTCATCCCCCCCAAAAGATTTAATGAAGTCACGACTTTAACATAGGCACTCCCCATGTAATTCTGTAAATGACGAAAGATAAGTATATCAGACACGTAGCAACCGGGGGTGGGGCCTGCATCCCCCCTCCCCCACACACTTTTTTTCCCAACCTTAGTTATACATGTACTAAATAGGAGAATTAATGTTCATTGAAAGGCTGGTTGACCCTCCCAACTTTTTGTGATATAAGGAAAATGTACATAGTATATAAAAAAAAATGGTACTGAAAGAAGTTGGCATTGAAGAAAGTAGACCTCTACCCCCCCCCCCTTCTTAGATTTAACGATCTACTAAAAAAAAGTCATACCCTGATATTATAAAAAAAAAAAAAGAGAAGCTCTATCTTATAAAACCAGGGTATGACTTTTTTTTTAGTAAATCGTTAAATCTATTATTTTCTGGATTTTTGATATGGAATACGTTGTAAATAAGTACGACAAACATAATTCATGACAAAAAAAGAAAAAAATATATTTTGACCAGGGGTGTATATGGATGGGGGGTCCTGTCCACAAGTACCAGTGTAATGAATGACAGATCAATACTAACAAGATGAATATTCAAAAAATCAGAATTATTAAAAAAAAAACTATGTACTTTTTCAGATGATTTTGATAAACACTGTGGGTATTGTAGCTGATACATTTAAAGATTTCAAAAGAGAACAGTGAGATTAGCAGGTTGAGAATAGGTTGCTGTAGAAAAAAAGGGAGACATTACATGTAGTTTATACCTTCAGATGAAAGGTTTGACACTCAGATTGTATCCTGGCTGCCAGTGCCAGCGACCATTGAGCAGGGAGGGATCTTTTCGAGCCAGCATCTACTGTGACACAGGACCTTGGCTTATAGAGTCTCAGTCATCCGAAGGACCGGTCTCTGCGTCTAACAGTGGGATTCGAACCCGCGACGTATCAGGATCGATGTACGTCGCGACTTTAGAGCAGACGCTCTAACCACTGCGCCACGCGTGTGACTGGAGAGATTGAGGAAAACAAGTTTTTTTATGACCGTGTCATCGCAAAAAAGGTCCGAGATTGTTCAGTTAACATGGTAAAATACATGTATGTAATAATTTGCTCTCGCTCTACCCTCAAGCGAAATTCCATAGAACTATATGGACCTGTTGTCAAAATTTAAGATATTTTAAGATATAAAATTATAACAAATTAATGGCGTTAATATTAAGCTATCTTTATCCAACATGTTGGAAATAATACAGGAAGAAATCACAAACCTTATACTGTACATGAACAATTGTTACCTGAAAAGCTTGTATATTTACATAGTTCTATAAGTTCTAAGTGCAACAGCGTCCCCAACAGAAATCAATGTTGATCATGAATAAAGGTTGCTCTGCAACGTTGACTTTGGGTTGCATATGAAAGTCGAGGCAACGTTGAGACCCCAATGTTGATTCAAAGTCATAATTGTCAACATTAAAAAAAACGCTGAAAATGGGTTGAGACTTCCTGATTTTGTAGCTGAACTTTGGTTGCAAATGAAAGTTGAGGTAACGTTTAAATCTCAACGTTGTTTCAACCTTGACTGATGCAAAAGAATTTGATTGTTGCAACATTTTTTCTTAATATTGTTTGATAAATATACGAAATAAAGGTAATGTTTCTGTTTTGATTGATTATGCGAGTATAATTCGTCATTTGATGCTTTAAACATCTTTAAAAATCAATAAGTAGAACAAACTTATAACTGTATGTACACACGACATACTTGTGAGTGTTTTACGATCAGATGAGAGAATTCCAAATGAGCTTGCCTATCCTAGAAAAAAGATACGTGGATACCTAAAATGATGACAAACAAATCTGACGAATAATTCTGCTTTTCACCTTCTTCAAAAGCTACACTTCTGCTTTTTTGTCCCATATCTATTTCCGGTCATTGTACGTATTACTTTAAGGCCTATCTTGGGTAGATGTGAAATTGAAAGTCTGCATGACGTCCCAAGGATCGTCTTGAGTACATCAGCCGTTTGAAAAGTTAATGAGCTGCTTTGATCATTCACCATACAAGTAGTTGACAGTAACTGGATATCATCTACCCATACGCGCAGAAAACCTAATGCCTTTGCTGGGATATAATGGCATGCTCTCATTAAAACCTTCAAATCAATGAAAATGACCGTCAAACGGATGTAGAGCAGATGTATTGTTGACAGGACTGAGTGACATATTGTTTTACGGTAATTAGTACCCGTATTTATTTTTGCGCAAGGTAGAGAGCAACAGACGATATACCAACTGTCGCTTGAAACATCCTCAGTTCGGAATGGCATGCTGTTACAAACAATCTCGGTATTTGATTGATCAACATCATTAAAATGATTGACTTTTGAGAGGGGCCGGTATTAAAGAATGCATTCATCAATTATTGACTGGAGACATAATGTGCAATGACAAAATAATCGACTTTGATTATCATTAAATTGGAATAACTGCTGTGTTTTTGTTTAGTCAGGCATGCATTTGCAAGAATGCAAAACATCATGTCTTTAACAAGAAAATTCTCGAGATTGGCCACATAATCATGTTGAAACTGGAATTTAGGTGTGTTATTCACTGTTTGAATATAAAGTAATCTGGTGAAGAAGAATCAATCAGAAACACTGCTTTGAGGTAAATTTACTATAGTGGATGTTAGTTAGGATGACAGTGGACAGGTAAAATCAATTGATCCGCCGACACACTGAAAGGGAAAGCGGGTAAGACTTTTTCACCATATGTCATATGTTGTGTTTTGTTTCCTGATATATTCAGTAAAACTGGTGGATGCATATGGTAATGGGGCATTTCATTTGGAATTCGAATCGGGATTTTTATTTGGAATCGTGGAAACTTCAATTCCAAGTCGGCAAAGAATATACATGTACCATAAATATTTGTGAAGCTTTTGTTGATGTTCAATGCCAAGGTTAACAATTGCTAAAATCCAAATATTTATTATAGTTATTTGCAACAAGTGTACATTCTCGAGTCCAAGAGAAAGTTTAGCAGTGATTTTAAGGATACGATTTAAATTTATATCAAGGCCACTGTTTAAAAAATTAGTTTGCGATTAACCTTTGGAATACACCAATCTTCAGCATGTCTTTTTTAGACAGTCGGTAGTGCTGCATTTGTGACACTTGCATGTATCCATAAGGATTGTTTAAAGATTCTGCAATTATAATGGTCTGGGCGAAAAGGATAGGTCACTTATTGCAATGTAATGAGAATTCCTTTGATCTGCGCTGGTGTTCGTTGTCTCCATGTCTGCTTGACGCATGTTTACAATCCACTGAATTACTAGTACGCAAACTGGACATATTTTCATATTTTCAATTTTCCCAAATCTCTTGTTATGTATTATTTGAAAGTTCAGTATACTCTATGACTTCTTTTAAAGACCTTTCTGATATCTTTATGATTAAACAAACATCAATGGTTGTACGTATAACCATAATACTTGTACAAGAATTTGCAAGTAGTCTTTAGGCTTTTGTACTTGAATATTTATTCCAAAGCAAGGTTTTTGATTGGGGCAATGGGAAGCTTTCGTCGTTCTAGAACACTTAACTTAATACAAACTAGAACAATCAAACTATGCAGGGAACATATCTAGAACTCACTTAGATCTCGACAGAAGGACAATTATAGCTAGTCTCAGATATATGAGAAAGTGGCGAGCATTGCGGTTAACTATTCATTAAAACTATACATCTATAGCGTCTGAAATAAGTATTCAATTTGAACGTCATTTTCCAAGAATTGCCAAAAGTACACTAAAATCAATCTTGTCCAGACCCTTATAATGTCCTAAATGGCTGTATATAGCTGTAGATTTATAGGAAAGAAAATTAAACAGACAAAACTTTTGATTTACTACGACAATTTTTTGTCGACACAGGTTTCAGGTTTTTATAATTTTGTTCATTTACTTGCTTGAAAGATGGCAACCGTTAATAAAACATATATACATTCATTTTATGCCCATGATTTCTTTTACCCTTCAAGTACGACATGGCCTAAAATATAGTTTTGGAAAGTCTTCGTTTTGAAATCCTTGTCTGCTAACAGCTAGGCATAATTGGGTCATACCCGACTGCCCTACTGGAAAACGCAGAGAAAATTTATTTGCTTATCAATGCAATTTATGTTATGAATGCAATTTCTTTCCTAAAAATTATGATATGATTGTCACTTTTATATACACGTACGATGTACTAAGACATTTTACTATAATGACAAGAACAGCAGCTTTCTATTTTTTGTAATCGTAATTTGTTATATGACCCCCTCATGACTATCCGTACGCAATATCATAATACAAAATTGAAAAAGTATATAATTTTATGAACTTCATTTGACATTTTGATAAAAAATTATTTTTTTTATACTTTAATTTATCTTCAGTCTAAACCTAATTGATAAAGTATTCGTTTCAAACAAAAAAATTACTTTTCAATAAAAGAATACTGCTAAAGTTTGGAGCAGTCAGTGCCAACTTCCATCTAGAAATTGTAGCCTCAAAATGTCCAAAAACGCAACTTCTCCAAGCTTACCAATAAAACGGTACAAAGATGAGTGTGTTAATCAACTAAAATTTATGCCTCATGTACCTTCTAGTAAAAATTACTGTAAAGCTACATGTACCTTTTGTACCATAACCTTTATCTTTTATTGTCACAGTATTTTGAAATACATGCTCACATTATTTCCTCAAAAAAATGCTTAAAAACCATAACGGGGTCTCGTGATAAAATATTATTATGGCAATTGTTTAAAGAGACATGGCAATTAATATGCACAAATTTCATCCAAATCCTAACTTCGTTCGGGGTCTATTGACTAAACTCCTGAGAACGATTAAAAATAGCCCAAATGTAGCGTCAAATGATACCTGTATAGTCCCAGTGGATTTTACCTGGATTCAATTTGCAGAAATGATTCATTCTCCTTTTCACTTGAAATTGCTTTCAAAATGCCGAAGAGTTTGAAAACTGCATGATCATATTGACAGGTGTGCACGTGGTTTGTGACATAACAGGTACATTGTAATTTCTTAGAGGTGAATTTTATCCGTTTTAAAAATTGATTTTGAATTCATATTTCATTTTTTTGTCAGCTGGTTTATTAGAGATTAAGAGATTTGTCATTGTTCCGGTAGCAGAACTAATTTATCTGGAGGAGAAACGAGAAATTCGCTTAATTATTATTTCATGAGGACGACTTTGAAAGAGGCGATCAATACTTGTATTTATTGTACATACATGTATACCTAATTTAAATTTTAAACTTTGTTTCTTGTTATTTCAGTATTGGTGATATTTGAAATGGTAATGGTTGTCATCACAAAAGCCCACCCTCAAAAAATAGATGTTAACCATACATTTCAAAATGTCAGTCAATAATGGAGCTGTACTGGCGAATAACGTTCATGATAAGAAACTTAAAGATGGCGGAATAATTCTTGGCAGTCCGGAAATTATACGATTGAAATTTACACCGAAACAAAATAGCCTTCCAATCAGTGTCGAGAGTGTGAACCCACTTCTAGACAATTTGGAAGACCGGAAGTTTCCTAAATTCCGGACCACTCTTTCTGAACCGAATATCTTCGTAACCCCGGCACCGTCAACCGAAACAAGCCCTGAACATGTGATAGTGTTTCCTAAAGGATCAAATAGTCTGATCCAAGTTAATCAACTCTATGGAAAATACAAGAAAAAGGTAAGTGGACAAACCTTTTAATGCATAAACATGTTTATAGTTCATTTGTAAGATATACAATGTAATGCTGTACATAAAAGTTATTGTTGGTTTGAATAGATCACCAAAGTAATGGTGGATTGAAGGAATTTAAGTTGTCAATGAAGGATGGCTTCATTGAAATCGTTTTCATTTTCCTTTAATCAAAAAATTAAATAAAATATTCTCAGTATATACCATGAAAATTAAGATCATCATGATCACTTAAGAACACAGCAAACTTTGACCGTACAATTAAACCATGCACATAGTCTAGATGAATAATTATCAGTGGAAAATTTTTTTTATAATGATTTTGTAAAAACCATACTTTTTTTATACAATACTGATTTTCGGCATTTTTGAGGAATTTTCGTTGATAGCTTAATTGAGAAAAAATATAAAAACAAATTGGTAATCTTCAAGTACCAATGATATTTAAAATATATAAAACAAAAGACAATACTCTTCAGATTTATCGGTATTAAAGGCCAAAAATTCGAGTCTATTATTAGTTTAGTAGTACAGATATGTACATGTATTACACAAAATGTATCACCGTCTCCCAGCCCCCCCCCCCTCCCCCCTTTTTAAACCTTTGTACATAATTTTGAAATTTTGACCCCTGTAAAATTCTAGAGATATTAGGCTTCAGCTTTTTGTCCAAATTACACCACTATCCATTTCAAATTGTAAACAGTGTTGCCCATAATATAAAATCAGAACAATGATTTTTCTTTAGTAATAAACAGTTGAAAGGTATAGACAATAACATCGCAAGTTCTAACCTTATTAGTAATTGTTAATTTCTAGAACATCTGGTTCACTGTTTTTGTTTGGGTGTCTTAAAATAATGATTTTGTAATTAGTTATAATTGTCTTGTCAACCAAAACAGCTGTTACAATTAGTCAAGAATTTTTGCGTGGATTGATGAATATACACTTTAGTATATTATGCATTGTTAAAGAAATGTTTCATTTTTTTCCCTTTTAAGTTCTGTTGATAAAGCTGAAAGTATGTATTCAATGTTTCATTTTTGCTTTTCTTTGAGTACCGTTACTAAGTTGAATTATTCAATAAATTAATATTAATTAATCATTTTAATTAGTAGTGATATATATTTTTTTCAAGATATGTTCCTTTAAATTACGTCGGGGCAATATAAAACACATTTTTGGTTTTCAATAAATAACATTTTATGAAGAAAAGAGAAAACTTTATTGACATATACACAATGACAATAAAAGAAATAGGAACTGCTAGACATTTTGAATATTAACACAATCACACTGCTCAACGCGTTATGGGCTACTCGGTTGTTATCGGATACTCGGTTGATAACAATTTTTGACATGTTAGTAAATTATTTTAAATAAACTCTGTTAAAAAAGAAACAGACAATGTTCCTTGTGCTTCTTGTAAACTAAAATGAATACGGACACAAAATAAAGCCTTGGTACGTATTAGTATAGCATTTGTTAGCCTTTAGAAGGCTTTTAAATCAAATTTGTTATATTTTGCAAGTTTTTCTCCGATTGGCATTGCTGTAAATAGCTTTTTTCTTCAAAATCCTTATTTTTACCTAGCGTTAATGATTGTCCACAAGATGACTTCATCAAAATCTTGAGAAATTGTAATTAAAGGGCAAAAATTGCCCAATTCTAACTTTCCAGGTGTTATCGAAAATACGGTTGAATAATGCACTTTGTTATCGGATAACTCGGTTTTGGTTATCGGAAACAACGGTTGTCATAGATTAGAGAAAAACGCAAAGAAACAACAGAAATCCGTATGAAATCTAAATATTTAAAATGGCTGGCACGCAATTTTAATTTTTGGCTATAATTTGCCTCTTTTAAGAATATTTCTCTTTTAAAAATTAGTGTTTTTGGCATTTTCACTGAAATCTGCATGATGTTGACCTGTTCGAAAATATGGTATGTTTTAAATTTCATTTCAAGGTACCGAGGTCGCCCGCGTGACGCAGTGGTTCGTCGATCCTTATGTGGCGTGTTCGTATCCCACAGTGGGACGTCGCAGTAGGTGCTAGCACAAAAAAGATCCCTCTATCACCGTGTGAAATTTACTGTTTTATTTCAATACATTTTGGACTCTAAATGATATATTAAATTTTTGTTTTATATTTAAATTTAATATTGTAATATTATTTTATTTCAAAGTTTGTATTTCTACAAATATTTCTCGGGCGTTATTTCTAATTCCGAACTTAATTACTGAGCGTCACTTGTCGGACACCAAAGGGGCAGAGTGTTTATGCCCAAGGACCTTTTAATTACTTAAACAAACATTATGCAATTATTTAATTATCGGCTTTCTTTATTTTCATGTCATCAAAGCATTTAATTATTTGTTACTGTATCACTTTAACTCATTGTCAACACCTGCCATTTTAAACTCATTGTTCAATTTCTCATAAATACGATTGTCAAATTTTTCTTTATCAGTTCGGAGGCCGGGTGTACTACCGGCCACACGTCCGACTCGTTCCCCTATCATGCTGTAACGATTTCTACTTTTAACAGTTTGGAGGCTATGGCCATATCCAACTGGTTATTGTTAATTGTTGTTCCATGTTAGTCATATCCATCGTTGGGACTTTATAATAAATTCGGAAACCATACTTATTCCTCGTTACTTTGGACTTTTTATATGTGTCATCGGGAAGAGTCCTTGGAATACGGCTCACTACTTCCGGCCAACGACGCCACTCACTCCCCCTGCCAACATTCCATCTTGCCCGATCAACGACACATCTTTTAGACCCAAACTACGCGGTCATACCTCACTGCTCAATGGCCCTAGTGCCGAGTAAATAACAAATTTTGTAGCTCTTCGCTGGCAAGTGATGGTGTCTCCATATGACTGGAAAATTCTCAAGAGGGCGTTAAACAGCATACAGTTAATCAAGGTGCTGAGCTAATGGCGAAGGAACAGTTGCCACCCATTTTTTATCGACTTAGACCAGTCGTCGCCGAGATTCAAACTCACAACCTTTCGAACACGAATGCATTTTTAAGTTTCGTATACTCAGTATACATGTCAAGCAATTAAAGAATTTAAACTCAATGGTGGTTAAATGAATTTCTAAATATGTAGTTAGACCAAAATATATGACTTAGAATTCTAAATTTTGAGGAGAAAAGTGGTTGACTTTAAAAAATTACAACACCGATCTCTCAAACATCGGAGGTTGTTTAACGTACCAAAAAGGAATAAGAACCCCCTGATGACCGGTCATCACATCCCGCAGTGTGCTCTTTGTTATTATTGACCAAATGCGATGTGTAGATAGAGCTAATGCTCGGATAGAAGGGGAGGGGGGGGGGACATGGATTTTGCATTGCTATGGATGTTTATACTGAAGCAAAAAATCTCTGGTA
>PRKT01000180.1:501336-550662 GCA_003671525.1 Saccostrea glomerata | reverse complement strand
GCAAAATTGTTATGATTATAATTAAATATAATATATTTACATCTGAAACCGCCTGAAGCTGTTTCCAAGAGGTTATCTTGAATGGAAAACAAGAAAAATGATTGAACAGATGAGTAGGTCTATTATAATTTATAATTATTAGTCTTATTTATATACATTTACATCAATACAAACTTTTACGTTTGCTATTTTCAAGGATTGGCAGATTATAATGGACTTTTTCCAATCTATTTATGAAGCTAAGGGAAACTTTTTAACCTGAGTTTCCGATAACATACACCCGTCTAAAACCGAAGTATCCGACAATATCAACCGAGTTGACGATAACATGTTTTCAACTAACGAGACATTTTAAAAGACTGATTACTAACCCTTACTTTGGATTTTTAATCTCAGTCTGCTGATCTAAAGGTATCTGATTGTCCATAGAATAAATAAACTAGTTTGTTTGATAGAATAAACTAATTTTGAATTCTACAGAAGTTAAAATGTGATGACATATTCCGAAATTTTTGTAAAATAAAATTTGAAAGAGTTGTAGATCTTTTGAAAAATAGTGATTTGGTTTGTGCTTTCTGCTGCTGAAAGTATAATGAATTATCTGTCATAGATCACAAACTTTGTTTCCTGAACTACATATTTATCGTTGAAATATGAAATTTAAAATTACCCACATTTTCTAAATTGTTTATCTTGAACCGAGTGTCCGATAACAACCGAGATGCCGATAACGCGTTGAGCAGTGTGACAATACAAGGAAGCAAAAATTGGATTAAATCTTATCGATTCTTGAAAACTTTCATTGACAAATTTTCCATTTTGTACGACTTAGCGATGGAAGCTTACCTGTGTATTTTCCAAGGTTTCAGTAACAGGTCGGTGCTAATTTTCAAGACTGGGTCTTAAATTGTATTTTGATGACCATTGTAACACTTTATCCATAATAAAAACTAACGTGTTGGGTATTCATGCGTTTGGTATTACTAAAAGTCGTTCGCCTATTGCTATGCATGATTGACTTTTTTATCGTTTCGACATTAACAACATCTCGGCTTAGAAATGGATTTCAAATCTGTCAAATTCTAAAATGAATTAATAAAATGGGTTTTCTATTTAATGGCCTTTGTTTCGTTTTGCAGCTGTTGACACCATTTGCTTCAAAGAAATGATATCCGCATTGCTTTTGCTTTCTTTTATGAAATAATCTGTTAGTTATAAATGTGTGGACTTGTCTTGAGACACAGATAAAGATACATTTCAATTATAAAATGCGGGATAATTTCAAAATCGTGGTAAGTCAACATTCTTTTGTTTTATCATATATACTATATTTAGAGGGGATTGAACGTGGTTGAGGTATAGAATATCTTGATGTCACCTTTCAGTAAATTTTTCATTCCATTCAAAAAAAAAATTAAGAGAAGAGATTCTGAAAATTAGTTTTTATCCGTAGTAATTCCTGTTGACTGTCATCGTACAATATATATATATTAATGGATGTCCTCCTTCCTCAAAGAGTCCGAATGCTTTATTGAAATATTTTCAAGGCTTCTTTTATTGTAATTATAATGTTCATTTGTATCTTTATTGCATATCATAACTGATAAAAAAAAAATGTCTTCGAAAAGGGAATTCTAAAGCGATTTTAAGGCTCTCTAATTACATACACAATATCTAGCTATAGGTTCTTCAGATTAGAATTATATTAATTTATCACATGATTTCCTAATAAATTACACATGGTTATATCCGTAGAATTTTTTCTTCAAATAATCACGGAGAGAATATATATTAATTTTAAGCTTAAAAGACACACATTTTAAAATGTATTGAAAGTTAAGTAAACTGTATGAAACAAGTGATGAGAGAGAGAGAGAGAGAGAGAGAGAGAGAGAGAGAGAGAGAGAGATTAAATTCATCGCCGTGTCCTTCCTCATTAATGGCTTGTCGCTCTTCATTACAATAACATCATATTTGCTAATTGAAGTGCCCGAGGCCTAGGGTATTACGGGTTTAAGAAAATAAAGAACTTTCGTTTAATTTCATCTCTATTTTTGGCAGAAAAATCTTTGATGTCAGTGAATTCATTTTCATGTAAATTTCTAATAGCAATAACAAAATCAGAGAAATATTCGGTGTTGTTCCGAAAAAAAAGTTATTCTTTCAAAATCGATCCGTAATGGATGATTTTATTTTAAATTTTTCATTAGAGGATGAAAGGCATTGTCTCAAAGGGAATTTCCGTTGTACTTTTTATCCAGTGCTTTGATTTCCTTATTTATCATCGTTTTCTAGTTCCTGATTATATTTTTCTATGGAATTGCCGTATTATGGTGGTCTTGTTCAATCTTTTACATAAACGTACATTGTATTTTGAATTTAAGAACTGTTTACAGTGAAAAGAGTGATGATAATGTACAGTATTTGATCTTTAAAAATCTATAAATAATACAAGACTAAAAAGAGTGCAAAATAAGGATCGCTGGAAATGCTAGAGGCTGGATCAAGTGCTTAGGAGGAGAAAGCATTCCCAGTTGACCGGCTACACCCGAAGTGAGCCCCATGCATTGATCAGATAGACATTCCATAGTCAAACCAGCCTATAAATGAAAGGCCCAATAATTTATTGGTATTGAAATGTTTGCTAAAATCGACCTTGTATTTGCTGACAAGGTTAGTATAATGACGAATTAATTCATGAAATGTTGACTCTAAAGAAGGTTGTTAAAATCCCTGCAACATCAACTTATCTGTCAGTAGCATGTCTCGGGTTAAAACTGGTCCTTCTCGGAGCATGCTCTTGTTTATCAAATGATGAAGAGAATGTAAACACCAAAAACTGGTGATAGCGGGACATTGCAACATAAATAAGGAAAGTTGACGAATGAAAAATTGAAATCATTTCGGTTGTAAAACAATTTAGTGTTTAGTCTACTGTTACGTCTACAACCAGTGAAACACTCAAATATGAAACAGATGTGGCATACGCTATGGTGTCTTTAATTTCTAGTTCACTGGGATATTACGAATCAGTAACAATTGTTATTAGATAATGCAAAGTCAATATACCAGGCTTTTAAGAGATTTATTTTCATTATTAAGAAGTATTTGTTTTGTTAATTTTTAACGTCTCTATCGAAAATATTTCTCTAATACAGAGACGCCACCGTTTGCCGGTGGAGAGTTGAGTATGCTCGGCAGTGAGGAGTCTTTCGTGTCGGTAATACTGCTACACGAGACCTACGTACATGTATGTATGGTCTCATCCGAAGAACCGCGGTCTCCACGTCCCACTGTGGGATTCGACCCCGCCTACCGTTCACGGATAGGTCAGTCAGTAGCACAATGACTCGATGATCGGGATGTTGTGAGTTCGAATCTCCACCGCGACTGACCTAAGTCGACAAAGAATGTGTAGGAACTGTTCACTCGCCATGCGCTCGGCACTTGAAGTGAAAGTTGCTGGTGTCGCGGTAGGTGTTGGCACGATAAAAATCCCTCACTACTCAATGGTCATGAGTGCCACGTAAAAGTCAAAATTTACATCCAACACTTCACTGGAATATGGTGACGTCTCTACATGCATGAGTGAAAATTCTCGAATAGGATATAAAACAAACAATTAATCAATCAAGTGTTTGAATTGTTTTATCATATATCAAATAAAGCATATGTTGAACAACACATATTACATAAATGTAAAGCTAAACAATTGCAATTTCTTTTTCTCTTATTTCAAGTCGTCACAGGACTTTTCGAATCCCGCCTTTGAGCCTGACGACGGATTGGCGGAGGACCACCACTTTACCGACATAGTGGAACACGTTCTAAGACAGCCCCTGAATGGACGATACGTTCATCCGTATGGACAAGGAAATTTATACAAAGCCATTTTGGTCGGCGAGAAAACCAAACTACCTCAAAGCGCTGGAAAACTTGTATTTTGGACAGTCTTTCTACTGATGATGGTGGGAATAGCTTGCTCAATCATTCTTTTGGCTGGTAATTAGAACAACTTAAAAAGATCTTTTAAAAAGTGAATCGTATTATAGGCCTAATTAAATTATGAATAATTAGAATAGTATCTTGGAATGATTGTATGTTGAACAAAGCTTATTATTTTGTATGTTACTAATTGTAACGTATTATAAATTTTCTGTGAACTATATTCTTTTGACACAGAAACCTATAAATCGGACCAGTCTTTGCTGTCCTCATCAAATGACACTACAAAGCGGCGGTGACGAGATTTCTGTATGGGGCATTCAGACCCAGGAAAAAAAAACTTGTCCATCGACGCCAAATGTGCTCTGATCACAAGTGACGCTGAGCTTACAGTTTGAAACTTACAGGAACAATACAGATATACAAAAATGAGGTGGAATATGAAATACATGATGGTGTATTTCTCAGCAAAAGGATCAAATCAACACTCCATGAGACGTTTAGACGTACGTTTCAACGTAACGTACGTACACATGGACAAAGGAAGGACCATATAGTCGATGTCTTTGCAGATAAGAGAAGACTTTTTTGTCTGCAACACGTGTACAATTTATATTGTTAAAGGAAAAGGCAGTGCTTCCTCTATTTTCCTAAAATATCTTGATAATTTCTTTGGAATTGCCAATTCTAAATAATGAATTCGTTCCGAGTCTGTCTTGTAGAAAACATTGCTGTTATATATTTTTGAAAATGTTACAATATTATAGCTCCCTGATCTCTGATGATGTAGAGTGCACTGTATAGAAATCAAGTGTACTTACATCAACTGTACTAACATATCATTTGTTGGATCTCTTATAAACTATTTATTTTCTTTATATAAAATAAAATTATTGGAGAAATTGTATCTATTTTATATTACAGAAATAGAACATAACTAACGTCAAATACTAAGTTATTATCTATGCCTTAAATATTGGAGTTTATCTCTTGCTACATGTAAGGTTAAACTGGTGGTTTTGTTGTAAAAATCACGTGGTCGTACCCGTCCATTCCAACTGTTTCATTTCCATAAATTGTAAAGAATTTTAGGGATACTAAGCATACATGTAAATACATTATTGAAAACACAAATATACAGAGAGGCACTGACTTTTAGGTAGGAATTATATATATATATGTCACACAATTTTCTTGTTCTTAAGCAAAGCCACCTAGAAAGCTAAATTATAACTGATGAAAACGCGATTTCTAACGAGGTGATTGATCAATATTAAATCCTGTATCTTTGCAGACAATTCTATATTTCAAATGAAATATGAATTATGCATTTTCAATGGTCTAATTTGCACTTGTCCAAAATATTAATAATATTTGGAATATATCAATTATTGGATGACATAGCTTTCCATTAATGAAACTATGTATCATTTGAGACTATCTTCTATCAATTATTAATGTATCGTGCTTGATTACTTATTCATTTATTTCACACATGGATGCAAAATGTCTGTTGATTCTATACATGAATATGTATACCAAAATACCAATACCTTAGAAGAATTTACACTATTAAAAGCTACTAGAATTTTCGTTTTGCAGAATTTATTTCTCTAAATTTTCAGCATCACTTTTCCGGATTTATAAGGTACATATTACATGTCAACCATCTGCTCACTCATATAAAATGTTTCTTTCACTAATTATTTTCCAAATTATTAATAGATGTACCTGTATTTGATAAGTAAAATACTAACAATTATAGCATATAGCTTGCTGAACAAGACGGACCAACAAAGAAAATTCAACTTGACAGATTCAAAAAAGGAATTATAGAATTTATTCCATTAAGAGTTATCTCTCTTTTTTATCGTAGCGATGAGCCTTAAACCCCTTGCATCCTTTCTTATATTCACAAAGCAAATCCAAAGTCAACACTCCTCCTCCAGGGTAAGATACTAGATCGTCTTCGTGATTTCCGGCGCGCCTGGATGTCTATCTCCATGTTGAATTTGGACATGGGATCAACTCCATGCCGCTTATGGTATTTCGCGGCCAAGGTGAATATTATGCTAGCCAAGAAGGAACTTCCAGCACCTGACAATATTCCGTAGTTGTAAGACCCAGAGATGTCTCGAAAATACCCTGTTAAAATAGAGTGAAATATCAGAGGTTTCTAGAAAAGCCATTTACACAAATTAATATTTTATTAAAAGTGATGTCTCAAGTAATAATCTGTGCAAAATTATCAGAAAAAATGTTTCGTATTTTAAAAGTAATTAAAAAACTTTGGTATCTCCACTCATGGTTGTCCTAATTATACAGCAAAATGCATATATAATGCAAAATTTCATAGACATCACTCATAATTTAATCTTTATGATGTTTTTTGTTTTAATGCTCTGCATTTAAGGAATAAAATCCAATACATCTTCTGCCTTCGTAATCATGCTATTGTAGGCCCAGATTAATAACAAAAATACACACTTTTGGCCATTAATAATGAAAGTGAAAAGACCATTATGTAAATATAAAGTCCATATTGATCCAGTTAAAGAGTGCTGTAAAGTGTTTTAAGAAATCACAGAGGAACCTTTTTTTTTCTTCAAATCTCCCTCTCTTTCAAAGTTTAGACTTGACAACATTGAAATTTTGTAAAATTCAAGAATCATAGGTATTTTGTTGATCTGTCGTATCTAGCTGTGACGGATACCATGATCAAGCATAAAGCAACTCGTTAATGAACCTAATTGTTGTTTGGGGGTTGATTCTCAGGACATCAGCCGATGGAGCGTAACTCATTAAATAGCAAGGATGCTTTATACCAGACATCACCCAAGAGGAGAAGTTAATCTAGTCATGGTCATATTTGTGAATGACACTTTGTTGTAACGAGTTGCAATTGTTCTTTCGAAAAAAAGCTTCTACTGCTATTCTTCGGCTAACAAACATCTTAATTCAGCATGACAAATGTTTTTCTACCAAGACAATAGAATTTTTTTATTTATAATCTCTTAATTGTTTTTCCCCTCCCTTTCTTTTTTTAAATGCTCCAAAGTTTGAAAGTTTAGAAATGATCAATTATACCGATAGTTTCATAACATAGTCAGTAACTATTTTCTAGGACATTCTACATTGTTCTACATGTTCTAAATATACTTTACAATTTAGATTTAACGAAAACTTTTTTATTCTTTTGCTCTAAGCACAGGCCTTTGGGTCGCTTGATAAAAAATTGTGTGTAAATTTTTTTTCAATACCTCAATTTTTTTTTCTAAGCGATCTAAGGGCCTGTGTTTGGTACGTGTAAAATTAATGTATGATCATACAGTGATGAAACAGTATTTACTGAGTAATCAATTAAATGTATAGTGGTAAAAGGGGAATTTTTCAAAAACACACAGAAGACCTAACATAAAGGAATGGCCTGACCTTGGCATAGACTAGTCCAAAGATATTAGGCGAAGTTTTGGGAAAGTCATGCATTCAGAAGCTAGTAGAAGAAATCGAAGCCGAGAGAAAAAAAATGTAGGATTAAAGCTGAAAAAACGAAATCGAACGGTTTATATACCAGTCTGACGAAAGTGTTCAGCTTTAATGCTACAATTTTTTTTCTCTCGGCTTCGGTTTCTTCGACTAGCTTCTGTAACTTACACCCGATTGCACACTCGAATCTCGTAGCCGACATGTAGTACTCCTTTCGTGGTCTTAGATTTTCCGCGTTTATTAATTTTTTTATGTGCATTTTCTGTTTGTTAATAATGTATTGACCTGTATTTTCATGATACGATGTGCTCCTTATATAGGGGTTGTAGGGAGAGCGTTGAAGAAGGGAAATATCGTGGCAAGTATAATCCTAAGGAATTGATGTTAAGTTCTGGGTGTAGTAACGGAAGAAGATGGGAGACACCCAGTTCTTATCTATCAACAGGAACCCAGGGGGAGAAACACGGTGCAGATAGTCAAATGTGATTTTCCCTCATATTGAACAGTCCTTATTATAACTCCGATCATTGGTTTATTTGTGTTTTAATCGAAATTTATGAATATGTCATTTAACCTATTAGTCAAATCCATAAGGTTAGTTCTGCAACTGTCATTAGCTGATGGTGATTTTAATTCTGTTTATAACATCATTAGCATGAGAAATTAAACACACCTGGTGAAATTGGACACAAACAGTCACTCACTTTTGGCGTTGCATCAACGCCAAAGTTTTTTTTTTGGATTTATATAATTGTCCGTTATATTATTTTCACTTAAAATGCTAGCCAAAATTGAAACATCTTAAACCAAATCAAAACTTTTAAGTACACATTCACAGAGAGAAAGATCGACAAACACGGACCTCCAAAACATCGGAAGTGGAATCAGTTGCCATGGAAGAGTGAGCATCCCCTGTTGATTTGTCACACCCACTGTGTGCTCCTTGTCATGATCAGAAAATAACAGAAAACTTAACTTAACGGATAACTTTAAGAGACATAATTTTACCTGACACTGGAGCACCAATGGTGTTAGCGATACCGTTAACAGCTAGAACCATTCCGAGTCCAGTCGGGTAATTCTCGTCACCAACGAGATATAAAGTCGTTATTGATATCACCGTCACCACTCCTCCAAGTGCTGCGCCGTAACACGCAACAACAATGGCGTTCAGTACATAAGAATCCATAAGAGGAAGAATGGCAAGCGCGACAGACCCACATGCTGAAAATATTGCTGGTATAGCTAACTTTGGAATTGTTGGGCTCTGGGCCATTAACCCAGGAATAAACCGGAAGAGAGAACTTATGATGTTCATACCAGAATATAGCCATACTACAGAGGTTCTATCGAAACCCTTCTGTTCAAAATAGTCTATGAAGAAAATCAAAAATGCATTAAACGACGTCAACACAAATGCTAAGGAAAGACAGTATGCTAGGAACACCTTGTTCTTTGCTAGTGTTTGAAATCTATACAGGCAGATACATTGCGATTCCTTGTTCTCGTTTTCAACGTCAAGGTCATCCTGAGAATCTGGACTCTTGGATATTTTTATGCTGGAAGATGGACCGGACATAAGTCCGCAAGCAAACTGGTTACAAACAATTCCAGAAACGACCAAAAGACATCCTCTCCATCCAAACATATCTATAAAATACTGCAGAAGCAACGGAAAGCTTAGTGCACCAATGCCTGATCCCATAGAAATAATTGCCAGAAACATAACCTTTTCCTTTTGAGAAAAGTTTTGAGATATACTCGTTGATGCACAAATTACGTTTAAAGAAAATCCAGCACCTAAAAAAGAAGAAAGGATTTTACAATAACAAAGTTTTTTCTGTCAAAGTTACAATTACATGTACATGTATATTAAGAAATCATTAAAACATAACGAAATCTGACCTGCCATTACTCCTATGAAGATGATTAAAAATTCCAGATTTGGGGCTACAAAACAGACTCCTATTCCGACAGCTGATAGCAAAGCTCCACAACATCCACAAATTCTTGTTCCAAATCTAGAAACTAAGGTACCAGTGACCAAACCTACAAAATAGCATTATTAGTGAATGCGGAAATCCACGAAGTGTAAGTTTACTTTCTTTGATGGTTTATAACATGGGATTTTACTCTTCGAAACCAATTTCAATTCATTTATATAGACTATCAAAATGTTTTTATACGAAAAGTGAACAAAACATTATTGGCATTACACTATATTTTTTGCTAAAAGGTAAGCTTCTTAAAAGTTTAAACATATTTATGTACTAAGTGTCTGACTTTGTATTTTTTACTGGATTTAAGTACATTTGTACTACTAATTTCATACAACGTGAAGTACACGTTTATATTTCGTTGATCAATTTTGCAATCCCCCTGCGCTGTAATTATAAAGTACTTACATGTATGGATTTTATATTTACTAATAATTATATAGGAATAATGATGTTTTGTGCCCCTTTGTAGTAAATACATGTATCTTACATATCAGCTGAATTTAAATTACATATTAGTTGTAGCCTGCTTACATGTACCAGCATAAATTAAGAGGTACGCAGTATGTTTGACTTATCTTATGCATATCTGAATAATATAGTATACACATCCCTATATATAATGTCAAATCATTAACAGTCTTTGTGCAATGATTTTTTTTTTACCTCCAATAAAAAAAGTTCCAGTACAAACGGACTGAACCAAGGACGTCTCCGCCTTAGTTCTTCCAAAGGCTTGTAAGAATTCCACAAAAAGAACAGACATATTGAAAGGAAATCCACCCGTTATAAACATATTTACAAAACTGCTCACGAACACGAACCATTTCCTGAATTCTTTAGCTTTTTGGTCGTCTTTTCCTGGTAATGTATCGTTTTGACTAATGGAAGAGAATTGGCACAAAAAATTGGAATAGTATTGAGACAATGCTAAAAAATCTTAATAGAACGACAAACGTTAGTTTTAACCAAAAAGTATGATTAATGCATTACTTTTAAGATTCTTACAATAAATTAAATTAAAGGCATCCAGTGAGTTAATGCAAATCGATGGCTTGACGACCAACCTAATACCATTACAATAATGAAAAGTAATATTACTCTATTAAAACAGAACTCCCTCTTCTCTGGTAATGATGGGCCTCCACTGACGACTGACCGTTGCTAGGGATGACATCATTGACGTCTAGCTGATTCTTGAACCGAAACACCCCATCAACTGACTGGTCACTTTCATCTTCTCGGTTCAGTACTGAGTGAATTCGGTCCGATATTTCTCGGACCACGGACGACTTTCGTCGAGATGCATATCTTTGATAATCTTGATCACTATTAACATTAATACTAAAAATTTGAACAACTTTGTGATCGTTTCCTGTCATGCTTTCCAAACGTTAGGAGACGTAGTAGCATATTTGTAGAAACATAGTATCTGCTTTTGAAAAGTTCACAATTTAGAAAGTCATACCTGATGGTTTAATTTATGCAAAATCATGACACCAAGACATCTTAGGGGGTGATCTTAGTGCATTGAAATAAGATCGTGTGATTAATATATTTTTTACATTCATAAAAAGAACAAATGTTAAGTATGCTACAAGAACGGGTTCCATTGATATTACATTCTTTACTTAGAACCTACATTTTTTTTTTCTTTGAAGTAGGGTTTGATAAAGGTGTTAAGGTTAGACATAGGGCTAAATTTTAAATTAAGGTTTCAGTGTTAGTCTTAAGGGCTAGGGTTAAAATTAAGGTGCTAGGGTTATCCTAAGGTTAAAGTCAAAGTTAAGTGTGAGGGTTAGACAAGGACTAGAATTAAAGTTGAGTTGCCAGGGTTAGACTATGACCCGAGTTAGAATTTAGGTGTTAGGGTTAGACTTACTTCTAGGGTTAAAGCTAATGTGTGAGGTTTGGACTTATGGCTTGGGTTAAAGTTAAGGTGCTATGGTTATACTGAGGGCTAGAGTTAAAACTCAAGGGGCAAAGACACATATTTTAAGTTAATATTTTCTTAAAATTTTCTGTTTGATATTACGACTTATGATTACAATAGCATTTCGCAAGAAATATGATATTATAAATCTCATTTCGTTTCGAAGTTATTGAAAACGGAACTACTTTGTACATGTAAATAAAGAAAACCACGATAAAATTATTGTGATGTCGTCTCGTTTGTCATTGAATTCAGTTGTCAGCGAATCTTAAATCAGCGGTCAGTATACTTTGATATTTTATTTTATAATCCAAAGTCGTTTTTGTGCATTTCTGTATAAATTTTTTAATTAGTTTATTTTTACCACCCGTTTCTCTGGAAGCAGCGCGTAATGACTTTGCATTGTACTTTCGATTTGCCATATAAATTCAACATCAGTAAACCAATACCAGACGTGGTTCGTATATAGTCAAGGACGACTCTTCAGGACTTAAAAATCAAAGATAATCAACATTCAACTGTTTCTAATGTCCAAAACAAAACCGACGTGACAAAATTTGAGGATGGAGTTAATATAATATTTTTATCCATTTAGAAAACAAGGTGGCCATTTGTAACCTGAAGTACTAGTACATTAGAGGATCTTAACTATCACGGAAGTAATTTACCATTGATTTTCCCTTTAGACGGAATGGATTCATCCTAAACCAGTCTATTGAAATATACTTCATCTATATGACTCGGTCAAATATTATTGTTACATTAAACGTTTAAATCAATTAAAATATTTATAGACAGATTTTAACTTTCCGATGAGATTTAAACTTTTAATGTAATAAAATTCTCAGGGTTACTAGCTCTTCTTCGTGACGTCAGTCATATGTTTATTATTTTTTGTCTGTTTGATCTTCAAATAAAAACATCAATCTCTTTTCTTAAGTTTGTATCATGTACTGTTGTAAGTAAACACAATATATAAAAGAATAAAATAAAACGGGATTGTTACTCTTTTGGTATTTCTAATCTTAATCAAAATTCAGGGTTCATATACCCTCTGCACACTCATATAAAATTTGGCTTGAAACTTAATGATTTTCAAAAAAAAAAATTAAGTAAAAAGACATTTCAGTTTAGCAAATCGATAAAGGAATAATAGACATTAAAGATCTTTACAGTTTCATAGTCGCCTCCATTTTTTCTGTAAATATATAAGCTTAAATGTATGAAAAATTGTGCTTTCTAACTTGATTTGACTATGTTCTGCACAGTTAATATTTAGGGCCTAATTAACGAAACATCTAGTTTTTATGCATCAATAATAGCAACAAAACAGCAAGTAAATGGAAATTCCAAATTTATCTATTTATTTCTATAAGTCTTGAGAACTCATGATGTTGAAAAACATTAACAACTCATGAAACAAGAACCCCCATAAATGATGACCAAGCACCTCCAAGGATGTTTGTGTCCGAGATATCGATTATCCTAACCCAAACATCGTCGTTTATGGACAGATCCAATAGAATTGTACTGGAACCACTTGCATAAGTGGTACTATCGGCACTAAATATATTAACAACTGGATTTCCATTCTTCACAATTGAAGCTCTCACTTCTAGTCCTGGATGATTAACAAGAGAGACGCTGAAGATATATACAGACCAGAAACGGGAGCTTTGAAGACACTTGTGTAAGGATCCAGTCCATTACCTACATTTTCTATAACATTTAGGAAGAGAATTGACTGATTTATTTCCATATGCGTTTGATGGTCTGTTGTTACTGCAGTGAAGCCAATTCGCTGATTAGACATGAAGGTGTGGTTGTAATCTTGAAAATGATGAAATTCAAGCTGCCTTGAATGCCTTTCTGAAATCAAAAATGTACAATATACAGTCTACCCTGATAACAACAGCGTTAGTTGAGCAGTTAAGAATTGAATGAAGAAACAATTGAATCAAAATTACATCTCTTATAAAAATAAAATACTAATGAATCTTTACTTATACATTTTGTTATTATAGGAACATGAGAAAAATATTAAACAAGAAATATCTTAATTATTCATTTATTGCATTTCAAAATACTCACCTCTTTCACCGTGACTTTGGCGATTTTCTCCCTGATTCTTCTTGTTCTGTAAGGACTTAATACTACCACGTTTTTGATACCCAGGTGAAGATGACAAATCAGTCATCGGAATGATTTGGTTTTCTAGTGCCTTTACCTGGTCACTTGTGTCCTTCAATTCTTCCTTGATCTGAATATTCTCGGATATCAAGCTTTGGATATTTCTCTCAGCAAGGTCAAGTTTGCTGAGAACTTTTGCTGTTAGGTCTTCAAGGTCTTTCACCTTTTTCTCAAGGAACTCCATTTTGTTTTCGTTTTTGGAAAGTGCATTGGAGAAGGCAAAAAATAAACAAAAACCTATTACGTATTGAACTACCATTCTGAACGTTATGATCAGCAAATTTAGAAAGACAAAAAAGATAAGAATATAAAACTAGGCTACTAGGCTACTAGAAGTTTTGACCTTTAATGATATGAAGAACAGTATACTATTCTCTCTTGCAATGTAATATGGAATATTGGAAATAATTTTAAGTTATGAATTTCAGAGTTCCCCTCTGTATACGGTATAAATTGGATTAAGGGAAGTTTACCTTAACGGATGATAATGATATACTTTTAAAGATAAGCTTGAAATTTTGAAGGTTTCCGTCTTCATTTTTTTTTAAAGAGCAGTCATATCCAATTTTAATGCGCATCAGCCATCGTTCTGCATATGAGCAAAGCATGCGATTTTTTCGAGCCCTATATTTCTTTCCGCGCAAGCTATTTTTGTATTACCAGAACAGTTCATTTGTCGGAATTGGCCAAATCTCGGCAATAATATAGAAGTATAAGAATATCCTGTCCATGTAAAGCTTGACTTTCTTTCATCACTGAATCTTAAATGGATTGATTAGGTTTATGTGACCATATAACTATTAAATTCCTAAAATACCAGACTTTAAAAATATTACATATGATTAAAAAGAGACGCCCATACTTTATTCACATTGAATAAACGGGTTTCCCAGGACAGAGCTAAACCTTGGGTTGTGAGGGTTATCACACACATTCCTAGAAAGATCTGTCCTTATCCTCCAATGTTATTGCCGAGATTTGGCCAATTCTGATAAATGGATTGTTCTTTTAGTACAAAAAGAACTTGCGTCTCGAAAAAATCTTTTAGCTTCTGTGACAGAACACTACAAAACATGTCACCTGACCACCTAGATCACGTGATTCGCTTGCTTGTGTGCATAACGATGATAGATGTGCATTAGAATTGGACAGTACTTCTCTAAAATATAATGAAGACGGAAACTTTGAAAATTTCAATTTATACCGGTACCACATACAGTGGGAAACTCTTAAATTCATAACTTAAATGAATTATTTTCGATGTATAACATTGCATAAGACAATGTGTATTCTGATCTTCATATCATTAAAGGTCAAAACATGTAATAGCTTAGTAGCCTAGTTTAATATTCTTATCTTTTTTTCATTCTACATTTAATGATCATAACGTGCAGAATGATATTTCATTACGTTATATTAGGTTTTTGTTTATTTTTTGCCTTCTCTCATGGACTTTCCGAAGACGAAAACAAAATGACAATTCTTGAGAAAAGAGTGAAAGATCTTGAAGACCTTACTGCAAAACTTCTCAAAAAACTTGACCTTGCTGAGAGAAATATCCAAAGCTTGACATCCGAAAATATTCAGATCAAAAAAGAATTGAAAGACACAAGAGACCAGGTACAGGAACTAGAAAACCAAACCATTCCGATGAGTGATTTGTCATCTTCACATAGGTATCCAAAACGTGGTAGTATTAAGTCCTTACAGAACACGAAGAATCAGGGAGAAAATCGCAAAAGTCATAGTGAAAAGGGTGATTATTTTCAAATAAAGTAATTGGAAGATATTTGTTGCTTCATATTTTCCTCATGTTCCTTTGATGAGGAAGTTTATATTTAAAGATTCATAAATATTTCGTTCTTCTTCATGTTCTAAGATATCTAATTTTGATTAATTGTTTCTTCATTCTTCATTCAGTTCTAAACATTTCAAGTTGAACTGCTCAACTAACGCTGTTCTTATCAGGGTAGATTGTATATTTTAAAATGTTTTTAATTTCAGGAAGGCATACAAGGCAGCTGGAACACTATTCACAATACACCCACACCATCATGACCAGACAGCGAATTGGCTTCACTGCAGTAACAACAGACCATCAAACGCATATGGGAATAAATCAGTCAATTCTCTTCCTAAATGTTATAGAAAATTTATAATTCGATTAAAGATTGTCAAATGTTTCTGAAAACAGTGTAAACTACCCCAAAAATGATGCCTATCAATTATGCTATCGTGTGTCTCAAAGTCAATCAAACATCTTCAGTGATTTGGTGAATTTTAGCTAACAGTACATTGGTTGTTGTAAGTCCTTGTCGCCAAGGACGATATGCATTTTTGATGCCCATTATATCGTTTTTGTTCATTGAAATCTACCTGCTCATGTGTTTATAAAACAGACATTGGTTGCTGTAAATTTCAAATATTTCAGTGAATATTTCTTTTCTTTTTATTAAGTTTTTAAGGAATAAATAATTGTTTGAATCTGTTGGATAACGTTTAACTAATGACGTCACTTCCGGACTTGAGATTAAGAGATTTTACAAATATAACCCTAAGGAGTACTGTAAATGCGACAAAATGGAGTCCAAGTTTGTACGTCCTTGAAAATAATTTTCCCACACAACATATCTTGGACCTTTTAACTATTTGATAATATATTATATATATTAGAAGAGTATATTTTTCTTACTCCTTCCTTACTTTTTTGTACAGTTATTATTTAGATTAAGAATTAAGATGCATGTAAAATAATTTATGCATCAAACAAATATTTTTAGTTTTGAATTGTATATGACTTTGAACGTTATTTTGGCCAAAGTTTAGTCAATTGGCTATTATTCAGTAATATGACCTGAGTTTTTCTTCTATGAAACATGGAACTAGCGGACAGTATTCAAGATCAAAAATCCACAAAACAATTTTAAAAACAATAGCAGAGCACACACGGACCTCACAACATTGAAGGTGGGATCAGGTGCCAGGGAGGATTGAGCATCCGCTGCAGAATGAAACACCCGCCGTGCACCCCCGCCACGACCGGGAAACAACGGAAAAACCCGCCGTCAGTCCAGTGTATTAATATTGGACTAACAATTACATGTAAAATGAAAAACGTCAGTCAGCATTTGACTCAATGAAAAACTGTATTTGCTAACAAGGTCATTGATTCGACCACAGAACATACGAAATGATGACTTTAAACGAGATAGCTGAAATCCTTGTTACATCAAATTGGTTGTCAACAATTTATCTCGGTTTAGAAAAATATTCATACGCAGAGCATGCTTTTGCCTATCGAATCAACTGCGATATACTAGTATACATAATACAAGAAGGTTAAACGGTGTCTGTAGAAATTTTGACTCGAAAAAAGGCACTCAACCAAATCAAAACAATACTTCGAACGGAAGTACGTCATAACATGGACGTATCCCGTTATACCTTAATAAACTGGTAAAACTGACACTTTAAAAAAGCTGAATACTCAATGGTTTCCCTATGTTTTGAAAAATGAGTGAAAACGATCGCGTGTAGGAATTATCCTAACAATTATTTCTAAAAATTAAAAGTCAACGTTTGTCTGAAATTCAAACAGATAATGAAACTTGAATCCATTGTTTTAAACCCTCAAAACAAATTTACAATAAAATACACTTGACAAAAACAGCCAAGGTATGTGAAGAGTGCAAAGAATTGCAAAATCAAAAAAACAGTTTAAAAAGCCATTATCTAACATTTTATTGGAAATATTAGTGATATCGTTGTTCAAATTCTTATTCGGTGAGGCAGTTCAATTTTTGGAGAAGCCTAAAAAGCAAATTTTTTGCAAAAAAAAAAAAAAAAAAAAATGCCACAAATGATTGTATATATATTTAATATAAAATGGATCCCATTAAAAAAAAAAAAAAAAAAAAAAAACTCGAAAGGTTTATGAGAGGATGGAACCAGAATCAGGAACCCAGTACATTAAATTTCGTCATGACAGCGATCAAGCTCACACACCCAAAAGAATAAAGGAGTTATGGAGATAATCAGATAGTAAAAAACTTCATGCTTTGTCACGCCAACAATATTCGCCAGATCGTTCACCCTTTGACTTGTTTCATTTTCCAAACTTGAAAAGCACCTTTCAGAAAGAAAAAAAAACAAGTCGAGGAAATCATATAATCTGCCTTATTTCCAGTGAACGAAGGGCCTTACTCAATAATGTGTTCTAAAAACAATGAGAAATTGAATAAAAATGTTACGGACATGTGTATTAATCAAAAGAGAACATTTAAGTAAAATCATTAAATCATTAAAAAACATTTTTTGTTTCTTTCCGAGCATCTTGGACATTATTTATTTAACAGACCTCGTACTTTGCTCATATATAAATATGTATTTTTAAAACTCGTTTGGGATATAACCAACCAAAATATAATTTTAATCTACAGAGTACGAGTTTTTTTAATACATGTACTATAAATCAAAACAGAATAAAAGTGAGGAACAGTCACTTTACATGGTTATATCTTAGATGTGAGGCTACACGGCATACGAGAATCAAACACTGGCCTCCCGATCACGATATAGACGCCACATCATTAGGCTGCCATGGTCGGTTTATCACTGTTTAGAAGTCCGCAAAGAAAGCACTCTTTACAGAGTACTCAGCGTAAAAAATGCACACTGTCATTTAAAAGGACACTGATGTACCGGTAGTATATCATATGTGGTTACTAATGATGAATATTAAAATCTTCATAAAGTTTAATTGCAAGAAAATAATTGCGTCAAACATAAGCCAACGTAAATCTTTCAGATCTTTATTTAGGATACAAGAACTCCCATAAACGAAGACCATGCATTTCCATAAACATGCACATCTGAGTATGACTCATGTATTTTGATCCATACATCATCCCCAACGTTAAGATTCAGAAGAGCAGTTTTGGACCCAGATGAGTGGGTAGTACTGTCACCGCTAAATATATAAGCAATAGTTTGACTGTTCTTCACAATCGCACATCGGACTGTTACTCCAGCATGATTAAGTATGGAAGCACTGAAAATGTAGATTCCGGAAACTGGTGCCTTAAAAACGCTAGTATGTGGATCAAGCCCATTGCCTACATTTTCTATGACTTTAGGGAAGAGGACAACTTCATTCAGAACAAAACGTATTTTTGTTTTTTATTTGCAAAGAAGCATATTTTCTATTTGAATAAATCCACTTTCTTTTACCATTTTGTAGCTAAAACTACTGCTTGGATGAAGGAGACGGGGGTAAGGAACACTAATAGAATAAATCCTGAAGAAATAAGAATCATCAACAGAAAAAGGCTCTGCCCCTGGTTTATTATCGTTTTATGGACTTCTGTTCCTTATCTCCATAAGTTTCATTAGAGGTATAATCAGATGTCATGATAAAAAAGGATTATTTTGTCCGCTGTTCAGAACCGCTTTGAGACCACTGTCTGGATAAGGTAAGCGAAGTAATTCATACGTAAAATTTATAAGCAGAAATGATTGATCTTTTCATTTGGATATATGTAAATGAATAAGTATATGGGGATAGCAATAAGGTATTTAAGCCCATAAGTCCATTTAACAAAACAAAATTGAAGCATAATTAACAAACACATACCTCCAGAAACATCAAAGGAAGGATCAGGTGCTATCGAGGAATGAGCGTTTCCTGCCCACTAATAACATCCGTCTCGGGGGAAAAAAGAAAAATCAGAAGACAATTCAGTGTGAAAGTTATGGCCAAACAATTAGTGGGAAGAATGTCAGTCAACATTTGACTCAATAATAGGTTGTTTTTGCATACAATCGTATGCACCGTAAAACTTGCAAAATGATGATATCCAACGCGTCTCATATTAATTTTCAAAATATTCTTCATCACCTGCATATGGTGTTTATATCTCTCAGTTGATCGATACGCAAGAGCATGCTCTACGTATGAACAATTTCTAGAAGGTCAATTAATGACAGACAGATTGCTGAGACAAGAATATCAACAGTCTTATTCAAAGTCTGAAGTTCTTTGGTCGATACAATGACTCTTTCAGCATAAATAATAAACATTAAGTCTAATGCTGACTGACTTTTTTCATTCTAATTGTTTGACTATTTTATGCACACTAAATTGTCTACAAAGTTTTTCGTTATTTTCAAATGATGACAAGGAGCACACGACGAGTATGATCGGTCGGCAGGGGAATGCTCACTTCCCCATGGCACTTGATTCCACCTCTAATGTTTTGGAGGTCTTTTTATATTGTTTAATAGACGTTTAAGCTAGAATACTGTTCGTTATCTCCATATACTTCATTCATTTACATATATCCATAACAAATCATATTGCATTTCTGCTAATAAATTTTACGTATGGGTTATATTGCTTTATTTATCTAGACAGTGGTCTCAAAGCGGCTCCGACCAGTTGCATTGCTCTTGATTTGTAACGCTTATATGGACTTTTAACTTGAAATCAATTCGTTTCTCAATATTTTCATAAATAGATATACGAAAGTAAAGCACTATTTAACCATTTTCTTTCTTAAGAAAAAAAACAAGCAAAGATTGGTTCTGCCTTTCAGGCAGTAAACATGCGAATACTTGATTTCTAGAATCTGATTTTAAGCCGGAGGACCAATATTTTATAAAAATTGGGCTACACGTAACATTCTGCAGTTAATGCATACATGACATGATCTTTGAAAGAAGTTTCTGTTTGTTGTTAAACGTCCCTTTCGAGAGTTTTTTACTCATATGGAGACGTCTTTGAAAGAAGTAATGGGTTCAAGTTCAAGGCAAAAAGATATTTAACCTTATGATTCAAATATTAATGACAATGAGTGTAGAGTAAAGGTCTTCATTTGAAGCCATTGCCACGATGACAATACTTTGACGTCTCATGAGTGAAATTTTCTTGCATGTATAATATGTATAACTACAAGCAACATATCACCATGAGAGTTTTTTAAGCAAAGTCAGTACTTTCGAATAATTATTGATGTTTGCCAATGTCCCTGGAGAGAATTTATACGTGGGAATGCAAAGAATTAAAATAAAAACAAGCAGATTGTGAATATTCAAATGTTTTCATAAATTGTTCCTGGGAATAAATGTAATCTTTTATTAATCAATCTAAAACGTATTACCCCGATTTAATATTTTTTCCAAATAATGAATCGGATCTCGAGTTAAAATGAAGAAAAATGGAGACCAAATTTTACACAATACATGTAAGGCCAAGCAAGGCCCTTTGGGCTAAATGAAGGGTCATTAAATGGCTTTAAAAAATCTAGGTAAATTAAGAAAAAAATCTTTACAAATCTTCTGAACTCAGAACATCAAAACTAACTATTTCGGGGACAATTTTTTTTCTAGTCTCTACTGGAATGTAAAATATTAAAAGTGTTTCAGGACACAATTTTATTGCGAATGATCTTATTAATTCATTTAGATTAATTTAAATGCGAGCAGGATGTTGTAGATCTCCAATTTATGTATCATGACTTTGATACATATATTAGGTTATGGATTGGAGATGCGTTGACCGAAGTATCCTTCGTTGCTTTTTCCATGAATGATCTTTCCTGGGGTATAATTGAAAATAAATTCATAATAACTTAAAATGATTGTCAATATTATTGCAAGACTTAAAGTTTAAAGATGGTTCAATTTTATGAACATTATATAAAGTGATTAAAATTTATTCTTAATCATGAAACAGCTGTAATGTGAACAATCTCATATCGTGTTCTTTCTTATGCAAAATTATTGCTCCGGAATAGGCGTGGCATTTCATGAACAAAACGGATGGGTCCCTTTAAGAAAATCTGCGAAGTTATAAAGTTGCTGGTTATCATAATTGTATCTTTCTGAAAGTAATTCTACAAAGGATGCATGTCAAGAAATAGGACGAAAGATAACTCTAATAACCACAACACAATAATATCACTTGTATAACATCAAAGGAGAGCGTGTAAAAAAAATAATGGGGGACTATATTTTTTTTTCTCTAAATTTTTCATACATCATTCCTTACAAACAATAGAAGCAACACAATGCAATTTAAACATTGTTCAATTTATTGTATAATATTTGTCTCTGAAAGTTGAATATCCGTTTAGCTTCCGCATAAATTGTATAAGCAGGGGCAAGAGCTCTTTGTACATAGAAATCATCTCTCAATGTATCCATCTCATCTTCGTTTTCTTCGTTGTAATCACTTTGTCTGTGATCTTCAGATAATAAATGAGCTTTATTTGTTTGTTGAATTTCCTCTTCAAATGTGGAGTTTACTTTTCTATTTGATGAACATTGTCTGAAAGGTCCTCCAAGAGCATGATCAAACATTGACAAAGATTCCTCAAATTTTTCAAATAATCCAATTACAGAGAACCATTGCCGAAGATTACGGGCTATATAATTAGCAATGAGGCCTTTTTCATTATCAGATAATTTGTCATTTTCCAACTTCTGTCTGTGCCAACAGGGTAATTTCAAAACTTCCGCAGAAGAATTTGAATGACGATTGAAGCAAAGATGAGACGAATATAAAAATTGGTTCCAAAGTAATCCCCCATTTTCAATAATCCAGTCCCGAAGAAGAGATTTTGACTTAACAAGTGAACAAAATTCATGCGTACCACTGTTTAAACAGTGATTATACAAGGACACCATACTTTCAAAGGGATCACGAAAGAAGTTAAAGTAGTGACATTTGCGTTGCAACTTTTCACAAAGTCCAAATGCAAATGTTCCTCTGTGAATGTCTATCCTGTTTTGGAATGAAATTGTATTTGGATTTCCTGTGTCCCACAGTAACCTATTTTTGGAATTCATTAATGGGGACATCGCCATATTTTTGGCGTAAGATAAATTGTTCAGACACGTGATCACGTGACTTCCAGCTGTTCGAGGATGATGAACGAACACAAGTGTTCGATTATCTTTCTTTAAATCCTGCATAATGACAGATTGCTTGTTAGGTTGAAGATAGAAGTTTGGCACTGTGAAGTTTTTAGGCAGCCATGCCAGTCTGGACAGCAAAATGTTTTCTGCTGTTCTTTCTCTTTTTCTTTGTAGCATATATTCGTCATTTTGAAATGTTTTTAAAGAGCGCATTACTTCTACGATTTCCTCATCTTCTTTAGCACTGTAAAAGCGAAAAAAAAATTTACTACAGATGCTACTATAACAATACAACAAATATTATTATATCAATATATCTCTATCTTGACGTCTAGTACATTGTCGTTGATGTCGGTTGATACATTTATCCATCTTATAAAATTCAGTACCATCTTCGCAAGCCAATGGTACCTTGGGCTGTGAAGATGTCAGTGTGCTAGATCTAAATTATACATCAAAGGAAAATTAGATATTTGTCAATAAGATTTGTTGGTGTAAGCAGTGTTTCTTGCAATTAATGGACTAAACTTGTATCATCTTACTGTCTGCCAACTACACCCAAAAAGATAAAAAGGTTTCGATAGAAATTAATTAACAAAAAGTTCCAAATACTTTGGTTTTACTGTTCTTAAGTACACCGTTACCTGATTCTTTAAAAAAAATTATATTTAACATGTTTAAGATGTTTTCATAATTATATCGAAATTTGAGATATATAATATAATTTTTTTTAAAAGCTATCGACTTTATAAGACCCTAAACCAAAAAAGAAAGTTTTAATTGTATAATTCTGTTTATAAACCTTTTCTTCGAACAACAAGGAAGAAATACAACATTTAACACATTTTAAATTAAAAATAACTTCAACGAATATTGATCCTTGACATAAGCAATATTTTTTTAGTAGGTAACCTTCTTTTACATTTTCAACGCAAGTGATTGTATATTTAGATTCAGCAAATTGAAAGTCTGTTTGATTCAGGTCTCCTAAAGACTGAAACAAACCACAGGGACTAATCCACTTGCTCCATCAGTTAATGTCACCTTTTAAAAAATCTTTCAAATTAATATAATCGACTTATTAAGTAACACGTGTTTTGAAATCTTTAAAATGAATCCTAAATTAATTGCAAGGGTCCTTGAAATTTGCAATTTCTGGTAATAAAAGAAATTTCATTAACCTAAAAGTTGTATAAGTCTGAAATTCAAATCAAGAAAACATGGAAAAGAAGTCTATCTTAATCCAAATAGTTTTCTCTCTGCGGAAATCAGTTAAAGCCCAGGTACCAGAAATATATATATAATAGGTAAATTAATTAGTGGCATACATGATACTTTGAACTGGCTGACTCGCGTCAACGAGGATTATTTACTGCAGTTTTTCAATGTCTGACAGTCTGTAAATATACTGACAGCCTGATAAATATCTCTAGGCAGGGGCACCCTACGGGAAAACCAAATCGAGGGTAGAGGAACAGCTGGTAAAAGAGGCGACTGAAGGGAACTGGAATGAATGGTTGAGAATTACTATAGTATTTGGAAGAAATGAAGCTTTATTCATTAAAAGTACAGTTCTGAAGCAGTAGTTTGTCCTTTGACCTAATGCGTTTATTTGACCCTCTCTATTGTATCGACAAGTTTTTTAGTCAGTTTCTTAAAAAAAAATGATATTCTGTGTATGCTAACAGGTAAAAAACTGTAATATGATTGGTAAAATACACTTTTTAGTACATCTGTCTAGTTTAATAAGCTAAAAGGAAACACAATACTAGTATGCAGGTAAGTACGACACATGGTGATCTCTGTGCCGAAATAATGAACTACATGTACTTTTTTAAGTAACTGGTGGGGAACTGACCATCTTTGTGTATCTTTGGGAGGAAAACATGCAACCAATGCACATTGCACAAATGAATAACCAGGCGCAATATATACAATTATGAAAGTTTTCATCCATGTTAATAAAAACATAATATTAATTTCGTATATTAAAAAGCACATTTCGCCTGGTGATATCCATATTTTGACTGAAATCCACGATTCATTCAAGGATTAATTGATACAAGTATAACCTGTTTTATACCACGCGTTGTTAATGCATTGCTCAAAATGGATTTTTTAAATACTTTGCAAAGTTTTGCTTTGCCATTGAATACTGCCCAAATCTTTCTTCTCATTATAGCTTCGTGCTTGCCAATGAACCCAGAATAGCAAGCATTTATCATAACATTAGTCCTCTGACAGTTGACATACATCAGGGATCGAATAACTTCTTAAGATTAGTAGTAAAATCAGCACTTTGACATAAATGGGTGCAAGCAGGTTCTGGATTATGTCAGTGTAAAATATTATGAGGCAAAACGCCGTGAAGAAAATAATAAATTGCACAGATAATTATCGAAAAAAGAAACATGAATCTGAGTTATGGCGAAGAGGTTTTTCTCGCTAGTGTCATATTGCATAACTAGAAACAGGAAACGCTTGCGTTAGATTAGGGCATTTTTACATCTCTTGCCACTTTAATGGCCTTCAAAAGTAAAGTCACAAAAGTATTTTTCTCGCATTATCTCTAACTGAAATCAACGTCAATTAGCTTTTTTTCAAGTCCGGGACAATAAACATATCTTTAAAGTGTCAACCCATTCAGAATCAATGCACGTCAAATAGTGTAAGGATTTTTTTTCAAGTCCCGCTTATTTAAATCCCGCGACAGGTTGATGTTTACAAATACTTTATCAGTCAAAATTAAATATCTTGACAGTTATGAGTCCTGAAGTATAGCGTCCCACGTGCGATTGTTTTTGGAGTAAAATGATAAATAGAGGATTTACCCAAGCAACAAATTAGCCTTGGATTATTTGTCAATATTTTAGGTGGACGGGGGCAAGACAAAGATCAAGTGCAAATTTCGAAGAATGGTAAAAAGTTATGTAAATATTGAGACATATTTGGGCAGACAACACAAGTATTTGGTAGATTTTTTTGGTACAATAATCGCCTGTCTACGGGAACATTTTTCATGCACCTAATTCCAGTTTGGATTAAAAAGATCACAGTGTCGTTTACAGAGGGAAAGTTAAATTAATTTTAAAAATAAAATTGAACCAACATTTCTTTAATGTCAACTAAAAACTAGGGTAAAAAAAAAAAATGATTTAAAATGGTCAAACAAGTTTATCATAGTTCGAGTGTCTGGTAATATGTCAACCTGACAAATTGATAATGAGCTTTTAACTTCTGTTCACCTTAAAAAGATAATTACGCCAATTAACTCAGCAAGTCTCTAAACTCAGCAACAACGAATGAACTATTGAAATATAATGGACGAACTTTGGGACACAAAGTGCCAACATATTGACCCTTATTATGATCTGACACCATGACACAGGAAAAATTGTAATGAAATTAAACAATAATAGCGCACATACTGTACAGAATTTATGTTTTGACAATTACCATAAGAACAAATTTTATCAAAGAAGGCATGTTTTTGAAAAGACTAAAGGCGTTCTTTAATAATTGATAATATTGTAATATTTTTTTCAATGCCTCATACTACTTTTTTGATTTATATTATCAATTCTCAAAAGATACTTACTTTTACAATTATTGCTATTAATATGTATTTATTATACCAAATGTATTAATATCCAGCATTTCACTACTTACTCGTCTTGCAAACTTGATTTCTTGCAAACCAAAAGCAAGAAAAATCCAGACACTAAAACAGTAATGAAAGAAAGTGCAACTCGCGAATACGTTGACATGACAAGTGAAGGGATAATCTTCAACTCGCAGATAATCCTTAAGGAGGCAGCATAACTATACAGGAAAACCTAGTTGTCATTTTCCAATAGAAGTCCTGCACAAATAGTTTTTTGAATGACAGCAATGAACAAACAATATTTAAATTGTCCAAACTTCGCAAAAAGCCTGTATGATTACATGACACTTGTGACACGAGAGAAAATGATCCACTTCAGTACGCGGTACATACTGCGAATGTTTGTATATACATGCAGTCATGCTCTTTTCCTCTCCGCTTCAAGGAAATCGAACGCCAGCGCTTTCACGGTATGGAGAGCAATACGCGTAGTAATAATTAGTTTAAATGACAGCGGCAGGCTTTGCCCTCTACCTTAATGGAAAAGTAGAAATAAGGATATGGATAACCTTTTAAAATACTGGAGAGAAAGCACGGAATATTCAAATAAATATTTTATCATCTTTTGATAACTATTCAAAATCATTTGTTTAATTGCTCCGATAATTTTTACAAATATTGAGACGTCACCACTTGCTGGTAGAGGACTGCAAATTTAGACCTGTACTCAGCGTTCATAGCCTTTAAGCAGTGAAGGATCCACTACCTTCTATCACAAAAGATATCTTTTATACATGTTTGATGGTCACCATGCTCCCTCTGGAAAAGGATATCATTATCCACTCATATAATTGCCGAGATTTCTGACAAATTAACTGTTTTTGTTGAAGAAATTACTTGCATGGTATAGGTATTAGAGTCAGAAAAACCTTAAAGCTTCTGTGACAGAACGGCTGAGGAGCATGTCTCGTGACCGCGTATATCACGTGGTCCGTGCATGGGCAGAACGGTTGCAGATGGCATTAAAATCGAAAAGACACTGAAAACCTATATCATTTCTTTTTTGGAAGTTATTCAGTTACTTTTTTATCACCCCTCGTATCTTTAAAAATTGCTCGTGTACTCATAGAGTAAACTCTTTGCTATCAAATCAACTTGGAGAAATAAATTCTATATGCAGATGATAACTGTTTATTGGCAAATAAGTAAGGAAAGCTGAAATATTCATCCAAAATGTTCTTAGAGCAAATACATATGTACTTTTAAATTTTGAGTTGCTGAATCTAATAAAAAAAACTAAAGGGCTCCAAGTATAAAAATTATGATTAGTTGCCCATTTAAAAGATTTAAAGCCACCGATAGTTTTTGAGATTTTAGCCTTTAAATTACGTGTAAAACTGGGGAAATGATAGGAAAGAAAATGGTCCCAAATAATCAAAATGAACACGCAACACAAGGGCTTTTTTGTACATTAATGACAGCTAAAAAGTTACAAGTCACATGACCAATGACGAAGAAAACGATGTGAAATAATCGAAAGATTTTTCAAAACTCGTAGAAGGTATCTTCAAGTATTTTGTCTACCTGATTTCAGACTTAAACCAACAAAAAGATCTTTCTATAAAAATCTGTTTCAATATTTAGCCTATTCTGCATTGACAATCTTATCTGATCTTCAAATCATCGAAACTGGCCGGTATGGTAAGATTTTTTGAAATGAAACACTGCATAATATGTAAAAATGTGAAACAATTTCTGATCAATTTCATCGTAAGCAATTAGCAACTAAATTCACATTCTTAGTTTCCTTAATTCTATGGTCGTTATAATAATGAACTTGTTAATAAACATAACCTAATATTGGTTCGAATTTTGGCTGTCTTGTTTCATACTATTTAGAAGTGTTAGACCTTTGTTTTATATAGAAATTGATTCCGGAATGTTTTGTCTGCCTGATCAGAACATCATGGGATGTTTACTCCTCAAAGGGACCTGATTCTATCTCTGGAATTTCCAGAGGTCGGAGTCTTATGCCTTTGTATTCTATGGACCCTTTTGAAATTCAGTCATCCTTCATTATCTTCACTTTTTTTCATAAATGAAATACAATGGCATAATAACGACTATAAATGAATGAACACGGTTTTAATTTCAGGTACTTTGTTTTATAAGTGAAAGTGTTCCCATTGTTATTCATAGAATTTAAATTTTGCCATGATAAACGGCAAAACGCATGTACAGGTAGTTTACATATTCCCTTCAAAAAAAGAAAAATTTAGGAATAATTATTTAACGAAATGCAATTAAGTGCAGAAGATTTTGTTTACACAATTTGTGCGCATTTATCCAAATTAATTTTCTTATAAATTAACGAAAAAAGTTAATGTTCTTAAAAGTCGGATACCAGCTTTGCATTAAACAAGATCTGACCCGCAGTCCATACATTGTACCGATATGTACCCATAAAAATTTAGAATAGTACAAACCAATACTCTTTAATTTGTAACTAATTTTGCAAACTTCCGTATAATAAGGTCTCCATCTACATGTTCTATCTACTTGTTTTTGCTGTAAGGAACGTCTAGCAGTATTGGCATATTTTTACACCAAGTCAAGTTAGATTACCATGAATTAATCTTCGCTTGACAGATAACATAAGTCTGTGTATACAAAAATACATGGCGCGGCTGTTGGTATATCGGATAAACTTCAGCTTCTCAAAACAATACGGAGCTGTTCTGGCTGATATTGCCCCGCGATAAGGGCTTAATTCTGCGCTTTCTCCCTCGGTGGGAGAGAATTAAATCACTGTTTTTAATGTGACTGACAGCATTGATGAAACCTCCCACTATGAAGTTTGTTGAAAGATTGCACAAAAAATATTCTTTTAAATTTTACTTACCATTTCATTAATCTAAATTTCTGCAAAGGCGCTGACGCCCTTTGCAAATATTTTAGAACAACGTTAAAATTACAAAACATTAATTTACAGGATAATAGAATAGGTTCCGGGAAAAAAAGGAAAGTTCAAATTAAAGCATGCATGCTGTTATTGACGATTTTCTCAAATTTGATATCGCTTTCTTCTATGTCTATATCTCAATTCTAATAGATTGAAAGTATTTCAAAGTAGGATCAGCACAAACTTACAATGCATGGGAACTTAACCAAATACAAGGAGAATACAGATATTACATCTAAATTAAGAGAACACATCTTTGAAGCAAACAAATTGCCAGTCGGGTACCAATGTGCAAAGGAAGAAACCATTTTAAATTCAATGTTAATGAGAATTCGTCCCATACATTATACGATTTCTTGAATTCGGCTAGAAAATTTACAGATAGATTGATATCATATATATTAATAAAATCTATTTGACTGCAAAATGTGGATGAAATACATGAGTGTATTTGATGATAAAGATATTTTATGGCCAAGGAATCCAATGGAGGATGCATTCAATATAATATCATGAATGTCCCTTTTGTTTTTCTTGCTGTTTGTACAGCAGACTGGAACATGTTTATATTTAAGGATTCAAACGGTATTAGTACAGTAATTTCAGAGATATATGTCGCATGAATTTCTATTAGGAATTCTGTCCAGAAAATTGCTAATAATTGGGTTGGAGGAATTCCTTGAAGATTTGATGGAATAGATAGTAAGATATGGAAATATATCAATTCAAAACATATTAAAAGCGAAGTGATAAAGGAACTAAAAATATTAAATGGATGAAGAAAAAACTCTTGGTTTCTGCTGATAAAGCTTGTTACAATATGGCTTTGTTGGTAACTCTCATTTTAAAGCATATTTGGAAGAACTTAGTTTTATTTTCACAAGTTACGAGCATTCTATCTTATACTCAGAGTTCACCTTCAATGGATGAAATTCGTCACAAAAAATTTCTGTTTTAATTTCTAAGAATTAATGAGTTGAATTTACTGTCCAACGTATCTATATTTGATTCCAAAAAAAAAAAAATCATAAATATCTTTAAAAATAAAGATTCGGTATTGCATGAGAATGTTCCAACAAATCCCTATCCTTTCTGTTCACCAAATTTTTTAACTTTTGTAACCCTTTGTAAACACTCTGCTACAATGTACATATACAGCTGTGCATTTAGCATCAAAAGGTATGATATTCCAGCATTTTACATGTACATACTATTTATTACAATAAATTAAAGAGCAAGGTTTTTGACATCAAAGGTATTCAATTCTTCAATGACAAAGGGAATTAACTGCTTGGTTACATATAAAATTGGATTGTTAATAAGCCATTATCGTTCTACCCAAAAGAAATCTGAAAATTATATTGAAAAGATGTTGGAGTTCATCATTGAAAATCTTGGAGACAAGGTCATCCATCAATGTTACAAATCAAATGAGAATTTATTTGTGCTCTTTTACTAGCTGGCCCACTTGTTAACAATTAACGCATTTTCGCTATATAATCTATTTAGCCCAACCCTAGTATTGGAACCCCTAACTCCAGGGCCATTAATTTCACAATTTTGGTAAAGGTCTCAATGCTGATTACAATCATGCTTACAGTTTGACTGCTTGATGTCCAGGAGTAAAGAAGAAGATTTTTAAAGATTGCATTAATTTTAGTTTAGTTTTTGCCCCACCCCATAGGACCCAGATGAGGGGGGACCATGAAATTCACAGTTTTTTTTTTATCCCTTCGCCCTTAGATGCTTTATGCCAAAGAATTCGTTGAAGTTGGTTGAGCGGTTGCTGAGAAGAAGCTAAAAATTAACAAAAGTTGACGCATAACGCACGACGACGGACGAAAACAGATAGCAATAGGTCACCTTAATTTTCTCAGGTGACCTCAAAAAATTTGTCTGATCCAAAAATCTGATCAAACATCCGATATATGTATGTAGGGGTTCTCATATATTTATAAACGCTCATATATTTATAATATTTTAATATAATTACAATTTTAGTAGATTAGACAGATTGGGTCAAAATGTAGAAATCTCAGGTCACCAACATTTCTACAGTGCCGATATTCAAGTTATAATCATATGCATAATTCTCATAATCATATTATTCGGACATTAAACATGAAACTTTATTACATCTAGTTTACTGTAATCTTTCTTTGCTACAAATATTAATTTTATTTTCTTCTACAGCACATTTATTTCTGTCATTTTGAAAAATGACGCTATTTGTCATACATACAATATGTGCAATATACTGCCATTTCATAAAATGTTATGCAAAATGGCAAATTAGCTCAAAGTACATTAAATACCGCCCACCAATTTCACAAAAGTTAAATGAAAATTTTATTTTTGCAATATGTGAACTAATAATCAGACAACTTAACGCACCAAACACAATATTAAGTTCGAGGTTAAATACCTTACTTCTACTACCATTTTTGATACATTTCCATTCATTTAAAAATTAATAACACTATCAAACGATTCATAAAATGATATGATGCTGATGCTGATTACATTTTGACTATAGGTGAATTCTTAAAAGAAAAGTTATATTGAAATGATAAAATGGCTTCTAGAACAGTCAGACTTCATTTTTTAATCTTTATTAACTTTTTTGTATTTCTCGTGCAAAATAATTAATAAAAAAAATAATTAATAATACTAAGTTTGCAGTCTTTCCCTTTATTGAAATTGTTCCGAATTTTAAAAAAAAAAAAGTTTACACCTTACAATTCAAATTGTTTTCCCTTTTAGTGAATTGCTCCATACATATCTAGCATAAAAAATTATTTACGGAGTATCTGTGGCCCATGATTCTATCCCGTATATTTTTTGTGGTGGCATGTGTATGGGAAACAGAAATAACAAGGGCCTTTTCCCCCTTCACTGATGTAAGGGGTGCGTTTGGGTTCATGGTACTCTCTCGCGATATCATTAATTGCCAAAATGTAAAATGCAAAGGCACCAGCCTGTCATAACAGAAGAATGGATTGATTGGCAACAAGGTGAACCTTACTTTTCTCCATGCCATGAAACATATACGCCATGTGTTTCCGGATAATCAACGCAGAAAGGAAAAGTCAAGCACAAAAATGGCTCATTCATCGGAAATCAATTTGATTGACTTAAGCCTTGATAAAAATCTGGGTTTTAAAATAAGACTGTATGGTTCAAAAAGGGAAAATGACAAGGTCTTAAAAAAATCCCAAGTATTAAAACGGTTGACTTTGATTGACATTGCGTGATAAAGGGTACAGATAAAATGCTTAACTTTAACATTTTGATTCTTGATATATTTAAACAAGAAACTTGACCGAAGAATGCATGCATATTACACTATTACACTTTTAGTTTGCTAAAATTCATGAGAATTTTCTTCATAATGAATCGCGTGCAATCGGACGGCTCATTTTCTTGAAGAAGTTTGTAATTTAGTTCACTGTTCAAAAGATATTTATATGTACATCGACGAACATTCTCTCTATATTTTTTGTGCAAACCATTTTCCTTCCATAATCTATGAAACTGAATCAATAAATCAATGAACTATATATAGCTTTTGGAGTAAAGAAAGTTCAAATAATTGATAATGTAATTATTAAGTAATTTGAATCCTTTATCTTTGTTTTAATTTTAATTGTGAGTATTCAAGACAGAATACATGGAAGACGGAGGACTGTATTTGCAAAAAAAAGGACATTGCAAAAACGTCATGTACAATGTACCATAGTGACATACATAGAGGCAAACTAACCCCTATCACTGGCATCTAACGTGTGTACAACACCTATCCCACCCCAGTTTATTTCTATAAGCTCTATAATATATGGACCGCTCTCTGGAAAAAGGGGTATTAATGACATTGGTATTATGACGTATAAAATCGCCAAAGAAGTTGACGTCATTTTGATGCCTTGAGCTGTGAAATATTACACACATGTTTTCAAGTTATCTCGTTGCCTAGTCGTTTACGAAAAATTGAAATTGAAATGGATTGTGAATTGGAGGTAAGCAACATTTCTTTTTTCAAACAGACATAAGTTTTATTGACGATAGTCTAAATTTTTTATGTATACGCCTTGCTTAAATTTCTGGTACATGTAGGGCTCCTCCTAAAGTGCATGCGGTCTGTTTCAAATGATAAGTATGATATTCATGGCCAACGATTAAAATACCCAGTTTATTTTTTTGTAAGTTTAGGAGAAAACGTCAAAGAAATACAATGAACACATTTTATAATTCACAAAATTGCGAAAGTGAAAAAAGCTTGATTCGAAATTGGCTTATGAGGTAATGTCGCTTACTAATGTTTGCATAATGTTAACTTAGTGTTCGTTACAGGTTCCATACATGCTATGTGCAACAGTCTTGTGCATTTAAATGTATTCGAAACAAAAATGAAAATAATATACTTTCCAATCATTTAAATGATGATAATATCGCAAATCTCGCTGAAAATCTATAAATAATAAATAATGATACGATTTATTCATCTCACATAAATACGCTATCTACAAATTATGTGCCTATGAACATCAGTGTTCCTCATAAACATTTGATGTCACTTTTTTGTAAAATGCAGGGTTTTGTTATAAATTCGTCATGTTCCAGTAAAGTTTCAAATAAAATTTTATTTTCAGAAAATGTTTCGAATATTCGACTATCATTCAATAATGTTATCGAATGGTCTTCTAAGCAAAAAAAATATTTTGACACCCCTGGTTAACAATTTTAAGCTATTCATTGTATAAATGATTAAATCTCAAGAAGTCAGAAACCGACATTTTAAATAAATATTAGTCATTTCTGCTTAACGTGCCCAAATGTTATCAAATAATATTTTAATCCACATGTCATATTTTTTTTATATCCGTGCAAATAAATTGAATTTGCTGAAATAATCTTTGGTTGAATATCGCAATTAAAGGTCTAGAACCTGTTTAATCCAAACATCGAATGAAAAAAAGAAAGAAATAGGAAACGACCAACACCTCTTAACAAACTTCATATTATTGTATAATTGACATTCGTTGAAGTATCAAATGAAATTGTTTGCTTTTAATTTTCAAAGTTAATTTTCGGCACTATAACCGGAGTCGGACCCATTCGGCCATGAAGGGTAGGGTTTTTGTTTTTCTTAAAAATATCCTGAGCGTTCATCTCTTCGTACTTTTTATACCTGTTTCGTTGGGTGCAGTTGCCACGTGTGAGGTATGGCCAATCAGCGGGATTTTGGCATTTCTCATTAGCAGGAATTCTATCTTGTTCTTCAGCCCAATACCACGTTTGCTACATTTACGCTTTATTTATCTTTTGGGGCGGACTAATTTTTTTTTCTAGACTTTCGTCTTTGGCACGACAGATATTAATTATCGTGATATGAGGACATTATTTAAAGAAAACCGCAGACATTATCACGTATTTAATGAAGAAGTGATTTCGAATTTTCTATTTCTCTTAAATGAAATGAATATCAAGAAAAAACAAAAAAATAAATAATTTTTACTGATCCTCAACCCTTACAAATAAACAAACAAAAGAACAATTAAATAAATATGAACAAAATATTTTTTTTCATGTTGCTTAAGAATGGTCTTCAATATCTTATGGCTTCGTAAACTAAGCCATAACTCTAACGTAAATTAAAATAACGTAAAATTATATTTCTATTTCTATACTTTTCATATGTTGTACATGTATATGTAAATGTGTGTATTGTATAGTATAATAGATAATCCAATGAAAAGTCTCAGTGGTCGAAGAAAAAGACGAAAAACTTCATTAAAGCTTTAATGAAGATTTTTGTGTTTTTCGTCTTTATTTAAAGTATTGCTTTTGACATATCTTTATTTACCCATTTAAAATTGGCAAAGGTGTCAATGCCTTATCATCAAATGGCTTTTGATAGATGCACAATCTAACATTTTTCAATGTACATCAGAACTGAAATTCAAAAAGTCAGCGTTTGTTTTTAAATTTGATTTTTTCCAATGTTGGTTAGAGGGTTAAATTTGAAGGTCAAAGTATCAATATGCTAAATATCAAATTCTCATTAATTGACAATAAAATTTAAAGGTGTCCCCTTCTAGTAATTTAATAACCAAATCAAAGATCATTGTTACAAAGACACAAAAAGGATACCATTATTTAAGGAAACCATGTAGCTTTAGGATAAACGCTATGACTTCAACGTTTTCATCATCAACATCCCTTAATATACCCCCACTTGAAATGTGGGAGGGTATTTAGTGCTCGGGATGTCTGACTGTATGTCTGTTTGTTACGCTTTGGGATACCCATCTCTTATCTGCAGCTTCTCCTATACTACTGAATGAAATTTAACGAGACTTTTGCAGAATGTCTGTTACAGAAAACCATTGTACAATTTCTATTTTAGTTTTTGACCAGTCACATATTTTGGGTTTCCCAGAGCGAAGCCTTGACATCGCTGTTCTGATTATAATATTGAATGATACCCATTTCTTATCCACAACTCCTCCTATTCCACTGTATAAAATTTGTTGCTATCGAAAAACATGTTAATAAAATAAAAATATCAAGAGTTTCATTCTTTGTCAATATTCTGCTAGTTGAAAGGTCGACACAATGACCAATCTATCATTTAGCCCAAGGCAGACAACGTTTTTCTAACAAATTGTTGTTAGCATGATCGCAAGGGATGCTTATTTCTTTATGATGTCTGATCCTAACTCTGATATTTTTTAGGTTCGTGTTTGCTCTGCTCCTGATATGTATTACTATGATGGACTTTTAAGCTTGATCACTGTCCATTATCTTGCTAGTTATCTATCTACATCAAGTCCAAACAAAGTGATTAACTAAACTAGTGCTTTATTAGTCATCTATATCAGTGTTAAATTATCACATCTGAAAAGATTTTATTGTTAATCATGTTAATATACTGTAATGTAAATGTGAATATTAAATCAGAAATTTTCCTAAATAATTACTTTAATTACATGTAACATACAATGTAATAGTTCTCCTACTTTTACTGATTGACTGATTGATTGTATGTTGTTTAACGTCCCTCTCGAGAATCTTTCACTCATATGGAGATTGCAAACTTTTAATGAAGTTAGATAAAAACTGAATGAAAAAATGTACATACAAGAGTGATCCTTCGATTTTATCAAATGTGTCATTGACACTAAAATAAAATAAGAAGAGAAATTTGATCTAATATATCACATAAATCATCAACACAGATGTTAATATTCAATTAAAAAAAAACACCAAAACAGAGAAAAAACATGAAGTCTATGACACTGGGAATGCTGGCAGTGCTCACTGCCTACATCCATCATTGTGATATTTAATCACAACCCTGCTGCTTCTCAAGAACAAGATATATTTAGATAGTCAGTGATTGATGAAGATTTCATTTCTACATCGGGTTTACTGTTTAAACATTGAATTTAAATGGAGCAAACATCTATTTTCTAAATCTGGCTTAAAGCAAACACGGAGAGTGTACCTAGTATGTTATAGCTGAGCAAACATAGCTGCATCCCTATCCATTTATTTGTTGTCTTTATTATTGATGTCAAGTATTCAATTAGGTGCAACAGAAAAGTTCCCTTAAAAAATAATTTATCAAAAAATTAATAAAAACTAAAAGTTCAAAGAGCACTGAGCTTACTAAACGATATTCTGCCTCCCATATGATTACATGTACAGTGGCAAATTGTTTTGCTCTGGGAGACCCACAATATGTTTCAAATCAAAAAGTAAAATAGAGAAGGTGCACAATGGCATTATGCAGTAAAGAATCTGTGAAAGTATCATCAAAAATATATTCAGCGGTATTTGAGGAGTTAGGGATAAGAAATGGGTACTCTTCAATATTATAGAAAGTGGCAGTGTCTATGTAGTTTGCAAATCTGAAATCTGTGTCCAATTAAACAGTCAAATAGGAGATGCACAATGGCAATATATAACAAAAGCTACGTACATAAAAATTTCAATCAGTGGAATAAGAGGATTTGCGGATTAGAGATGGGTACCCCCAAGCGTAACAGAAAGATGGATGGATGCACAGATGGACCGAAGGAAGGACATCCCAATTACTATATACCTATCCACTTTTCCAAAGGTTGGAGGAGGGGTTATAATCTAAAGGGTTGAGCTTAATGGTTCTTTTATGTCTATGTCTGAACTATCAAAGTTTATAAAATTATCTTTCCATTATTGATTTATCTTACATAAAGTAACTTTTTTGGCCTAACTTTTTCTCCATTGCAGTGATATCCTAGTCTTTGTGGTACATGTACAGGCATGGCGTCTTAAAAGTGTGAATTAATTATTATAATTTTTCGAAAAATTGCTAATTAAAAAGAAATTTAATGCTCCATTAATGTAAAAAAAACACAAAATATACTAGCTCCCTCCCTAAAAAAATAATTCAAAGTCGACAGAAGAAGTAAGTTGTGTAGGTCCTTAAAAATAACAAAGCTCGTATAAGCTATTAAATAAGTATGGTAAAGTCAAAAGTTGATACTATAGTATACCTTAAACAATTGTTATAGAACTCAACAACTGTTGATCTACAGAAATATCAATAAAACTTATGCCAGATGGGACATGTCATAATATTATTCAAATCATTTTTATTAGACTAAGTGAAATCTACTTGAGAATTCCACAAAATTAAGCATGGTTAATAATATACATTGTACATGCAAGGTAGAATCTTCAGTCTTTATGTGAATCATATGTTAGATAATTTTAAAGAAACGGTGAACTTTCCTCTTGTGGCAAAAAAAATAAGATGTAATGTAAGCAATAATCTAATTTTATGATAACCAGCCTCCGACAGCGTATATGGTTATAATGGCGAAGTCCATGTTTTGCTTTGGGAAATTCGAAATATTAATTGTCAAATCAAAAAGTAAAATAGGAGGAGCACAATGACATTATGTAATGAAGAATCTGTGAAAGTATCATTGAAATTTATTCAGTGATATAAAAGGAGTTGTTGATAAGAGATGGGTACCCTTCAGTATTACAGAAAGAATGGCTGTGTCCATGTTATGCTTTGAGAAACCTAAAATATGTCCAAAAGTGAAACAGGAATTACACAATGGCAATATAAAAAATTTGTGAAAATCTCATTTTATTTCATTCAGTGGCATAAGAGAAGTTTCAGATAAAAGATGAGTACCTCAAAGCGTAACAGACAGATGTACAGTGCAGACGGATGGATGGACATCCTGATCACTATACGATATACTCTCCAGCTTTTCAAGTGGGGGTATTATACAAGAGGCCCACGGGCCTCATAGGTCACCTGAGTAACATGTAACAACTTTCCAACAACTGAATTTGGTTTGACTATTTTAAACCAAAAATCCTTGAAATTCACAATTTTGAAAGATGCACCATTGTTTATCATAACTATACACTTACATGTAGCATGCTTATTTTGGTTACTTAATACCCAAAGGCAGATCAGAGTAATAGAGAGAAAATGCCTTTCCACTTTATAACAAAGAGTTGTGCACATCAACCCAGAGGATCCACTGAGTCTGGGGCTACATATTTCAAAATTCTGGAAATTTTAAAAATTTCATTTCATCAGAAATGGTTGATTAATATCAAAGAGAAGAATTCAAAGTATTACTTTATTTTCAGACTATGTAACAACCCCCCCATGTCTGCAGTACCCCTAACGCAGGGGCCCTGAAATTAACCATTTTGGAAGAGGCATCTTTCTTCATCATAAATAAATACTTAGATCATTGGCATTATACCAAGGAGCAAAGGAAAAGATTTCCAAAGAATTCATGCATTTTCACAATATAATCATTTTACAGCCCTACCCTTACACCAGAACCCCTGACCCAGGGGTCATGAAATTCACAAATTAGGAAGAAGCATCCTTCCTCATCACGACTATGTACAAAGTTCATTGTTTTTAAACCCAAGAGCATAGGAGAAGATTTTTAAAGAATTTATGCATTTTCACAATATAATCATTTTACAGCCCCACCCTAACACCAGAACCCCTTACCCAGGGGTCATGAAATTAACAAATTGGGAAAAGCATCCCCCCTCATCATAACTATGTACATAGTTCATTGTTTTTAAACCCAAGAGCATAGGAGAAGATTTTTAAAGAATTCATGCATTTTCACTTAATAATCAACAGAGCCCTGCCCTAACACCAGAACCCCTAACCCTGGGGCCATGAAATTCATAATTTTGGAAGAGGCAGACTTATTCAATATAACCATGTACTTGGTTTGTCTATTTCATACGCAGGAGAAGAGAAGAAGATTTTTTAAAGAATTTATATATATTACCTTTATAAACAATTTAAAAAGAGCCCTGCCCTAACACCAGAACCCCTCACCCATGGGCTATGAAACTCACAATTTTAGAAGAGGCATTCTCGGTCATCATTACTATGTACTTAGATTGTTTGTTTAATACCCAGGAGCAGAGGAGAAGATTTTCGAAGAAATAATGCATTCTCACTATATAACCAATACAGCCTCGCCCTGACACCAGAACCCCTGACCCAGGGGCCATGAAATTCACAAACTGGGAAGAAGCATCCTTCCTTATCATAACCATGTACATAGTTCTTTGGTTAAATATCTAAGCGCAGAGAAGAAGATTTTCAAAGAAATAATGCATTCTCACTATAAAATCAATAGAGCCCCGCCCTAACACCAGAATCCCTGACCCTGGGGCCATGAAATTCACAATTTTGGAAGAGGTAATCTTATTCAACATAACTATGTACTTGGTTAGCTTATTTAATGCCCAGGAGCAGAGAAGAAGATTTTCAAAGTAATAATGCATTTTCACTATACAGTCTATTTAGCCCCACCCTAGCACTAGCATCCCTGACCCTGGGGCTATGAAATTCACAATTTTGGTAGAGGACCCAATGCTTATTACAATCATGCCAACAGTTTGACTGCTTGATGTCCAGGAGCATAGAAGAAGATTTTTAAAGATTGCACTAATTTTAGTGGTTTTGGCCCCACTCCTCAGGCCCCAGGGGAGCAAGGACCATGAAATTCGAAATTTTTGTTCCCCTCACCTATAGATGCTTTGTGCTAAAATTGGTTGAAATTGGTTGAGCTGTTTCAGAGAAGAAGCTGAAAATGTTCAAATGTTAACGCACGGTGACGAACAACAATGGATAGCAATAGGTCAGCTGAGTTGACCTAAAAAAAAAATCATTTTTAAAATCAAGTAAAATGCATACTTGAAATAAAGTTTTTTGGCACTGCCTCAAAAGTACCTTTTATGTTGATACATGTATATATCATGTTTTATGTATGCTTACATGTACATGTACAAGGTACATGTACATGAATCTGATTTATCCATTATATTGTGCACATTGAAACCTAAATTGTGTCTATTATAAGATACACAGTAAAACTTGTTTAGTAAGAACATGGATATTGCAAATTCGCAAATATAGCAAAGTCATCTTGAATCCCCAGCTATATAAACTTAAAGAATTTCTGATAGAGATATAATGAATTACAGATGTAGTGAAGTAATTTCATAGGTCCCAGTGACTTCATTATAACCAAGTTTTGGTGTACATAAAGGCACAATGAAGGCACTTACGTCATACAATGCATATTCAATATTTTTTTTACCAATTTGAAATTTCTAGAAAAAAAAAATTGTTCAGTAATTATTATATAAAAGCATGCTTTTTAATGCCTATTTTTATTAACAATACATGAAGCCATGTCTAATCTTTACATTTCTTGCTTCTAGCTTAATAATCATTTATCGATGATATCTTTAAATTTACTAATTTCTCTGCATAAAAAAGAAAATAAAACATCTGCTTTCACTCACAGAAATGAATTTATGCCTCACAGATTTGAATTTCTATGAAAATAAATCATCTTACAATTTTTTTCATGTTCAAATAAATGGAATTGGTTAATAACACATAATCATAATTCAGTTGAAAACATACCTCATGGATGTGACCTCTGAAATCTAAGAATGGAAAGGAGCTCTGGGCCAGATTGTCTGGTAAGGACTGTCTCCATTTCAAAACCTCTCTCTTTCATAATCTTCTGTATTTCTTCTAGAAAATGAAAGATGAGAGGTCATTTTCTAGGTATCCAAAGAAACTTTAAAAACCTAATTTGTGCAAACTTGGAAGATAGAAACTTGTACATGTAGAAATAGATGCCACCAGAAAATAAATGTGATATGAGACTCTACCATACAAGTATGCCTATTGAGACATGCAACATTAGTTAAAGATGTGTTTTTTAATTTTCATTTACATATAATTTTTTTTTAAATTCTGTGAGTTTTGGGGAACACTAATTTGCCTCCACTTCGTCCAAACTGCAACAATTAACACAAATTTTAAATGATTATAATGAGGATAATTTCCGAAAATTTTACAATTTAAAGCCCTGTTCTCTAAAAGTTCTAACAAATCCTTTAAGACCGTGGATTCGCGTGGAATATTAACTGGCAAGATTGGAAATATGCAGCTTGGCAGACTTATTCAATATAACCATGTACTTGGTTTGTCTATTTCATACGCAGGAGAAGAGAAGAAGATTTTTTAAAGAATTTATATATATTACCTTTATAAACAATTTAAAAAGAGCCCTGCCCTAACACCAGAACCCCTCACCCATGGGCTATGAAACTCACAAATTTAGATGAGGCATTCTCGGTCATCATTACTATGTACTTAGTTTGTTTGTTTAATACCCAGGAGCAGAGGAGAAGATTTTCGAAGAAATAATGCATTCTCACTATATAACAAATAGAGCCTCGCCCTGACACCAGAACCCCTGACCCAGGGGCCATGAAATTCACAAACTGGGAAGAAGCATCCTTCCTTATCATAACTATGTACATAGTTCTTTGGTTAAATATCTAATTGCAGAGGAGAAGAAGATTTTCAAAGAAATAATGCATTCTCACTATATAATCAATAGAGCCCCGCCCTAACACCAGAATCCCTGACCCTGGGGCCATGAAATTCAAAATTTTGGAAGAGGTAATCTTATTCAACATAACTATGTCCTTGGTTAGCTTATTTAATGCCCAGGAGCAGAGAAGAAGATTTTCAAAGTAATAATGCATTTTCACTATACAGTCTATTTAGCCCCACCCTAGCACTAGCATCCCTGACCCTGGGGCCATGAAATTCACAATTTTGGTAGAGAACCCAATGCTTATTACAATCATGCCAACAGTTTGACTGCTTGATGTCCAGGAGCATAGAAGAAGATTTTTAAAGATTGCACTAATTTTAGTGGTTTTGGCCCCACTCCTCAGGCCCCAGGGGAGCAAGGACCATGAAATTCGAAATTTTTGTTCCCCTCACCTATAGATGCTTTGTGCTAAAATTGGTTGAAATTGGTTGAGCTGTTTCAGAGAAGAAGCTGAAAATGTTCAAATGTTAACGCACGGTGACGAACAACAATGGATAGCAATAGGTCAGCTGAGTTGACCTAAAAAAAAAATCATTTTTAAAATCAAGTAAAATGCATACTTGAAATAAAGTTTTTTGGCACTGCCTCAAAAGTACCTTTTATGTTGATACATGTATATATCATGTTTTATGTATGCTTACATGTACATGTACAAGGTACATGTACATGAATCTGATTTATCCATTATATTGTGCACATTGAAACCTAAATTGTGTCTATTATAAGATACACAGTAAAACTTGTTTAGTAAGAACATGGATATTGCAAATTCGCAAATATAGCAAAGTCATCTTGAATCCCCAGCTATATAAACTTAAAGAATTTCTGATAGAGATATAATGAATTACAGATGTAGTGAAGTAATTTCATAGGTCCCAGTGACTTCATTATAACCAAGTTTTGGTGTACATAAAGGCACAATGAATAATGAAAAATGTTTGACAACTTTCTTATTTATTTCCAAGATCATTAAGCCACCCCCAACCCCCACCCCCAATTCACACATACATATTAAATTATACCAAACATAAATCAAATATTTGTCCCTTCATATACTGTTTTAAAACAGTGGACAGAAAATTCTGATTGATTTATTATTTTCAAACTATATCAAAATTGAAATTATTTGTCTTCTGGATTAATCAGTAATTTATTTGCCTTCTGTTCTAGCGTAGCTAAGGTGGATTGAAATGAATTTCAAACTCAAATTTCAATCCAATGTTTTCCCTGCTTCCACATCGAATTGTACCCACCCATTTCATTGTTTACCATTGAATGTTTTCATTGTAACAGATAGAAATGACGTAAGCTGCATATTTCCAATCTTGCCAGTTAATGTTCCGTGGTCTTATTGAACTATAAGCACCCCCTTCCTCATACCCCACACCCACTGCTGTGATTCATGTCCAAATAAATACTCAACAAATTTGTAAAACTCAGTTGACCTAATTTATTTAACTTGGGTGACCTAAATATGCATTTAGGTTTTTTTTTTATTTCTTCTGAGATATGTACATGTACTACATGTTTAATTGTTTGGGAGTGAAACAATTGTATCCCTGGTGATGACTTTACACTGAAAACTGAAGTAATTTTTAAAAGTCCTCATTCATCCATACATGTACCTGGTTTATTTTCTTTGATGACGACTAGATAAAACAATCCCCTTTGTGACAAGAGCTTTGGTACTTTAGGTAGGAATCTGTCAATCACTCTTCTACCATCCTCCCCTCCTGCCCAGGCTGCTTCTATACCTTTGGAGCCAACCTACGAATGAGGAAAAGTAAGATCACAGGAGTTGTCTTTCCTCTTATTTCACATTCCAGATTATTGTACAGCTGGCTTTTAAAAGGAAGCAAATATGTTTCAATCACCAAAAATGTGGCTGCCTTTTATCTATCTTATGCATACATCTAATGAGAGCTTATAATCTCAACCTGCTCTGTTTTATCAAACATATTAATTTAATTCTTGCCTACCTCTTCTTCTGGGGTAACAACATATGGTGGGTTGAATAAAAGAATGTCCACTTTTCCTTTCAATCTCAAGTCCAGACCATCCACCTAGTATCAAATAAAAATATAGTCCAATACATTAACATGCAGAGAGAAAAATCTTCATTGATACCTGCATGAATTTTTCACAGGTCATAGGTCATTGCGTGACCTAATTACACAGTGCAATAATATCAACACACAAAATGACTTGCTCTAACTTTATAGAACTTAAATCTTCTGAGAAGGCCTTTGGCTGCCTTCAAAGGGTTTGATTACGTGACCTACCCACTTATATACCCATTGACATTTTTAAACTTGTTATGTATTTCATGTATTTCTTAGGGAATATTAACATATGGGATTCAGATTGAAATTTTGCAGGCACACTGTCCAACATACATGTGAAAATAAAGTTCTTGTACATAAAAAGCTATTCACAGTACACTTATGCCGTTTGTTTAATAATTGGAAAATAAATCAGTTATTTATATATACATGTATCCTCGGAGGTCCATGAGTCGTTACCCTAATGAGATAATGTCCATTTTAAAATAAATTTGAAATACTGTTTCATTATGTAAGTCATACCTTAGTTGTAAATCTTTTTTTCTTTCAATTAAACTGAAAGTTTTTAAAAATTCATGCCTTTATTGATTGTTTACATCTCGTTCAAAGTACCTATGTTTACCCGACGCCATTTTAACACAGGTCCTAGGGTCGTGACCTTAGCGGAAGTTACATAACACAGACGCAAAATTCCAAATCGGATAAGTGACTTCTGTTGACTTATTATAAACAATGCGTGCCGTAGCACCAATACACTTGAAATAGGACGTAAGAAAAAAATATCAAATATTTTCTTTTTTAATATATGCGGTAATAGCGAATTTATGCTAAGTAAGGGGAAATTTTGTTTCTGATTATACACTTTTGCCTGTTTTTGTCCATATCATCTTCAGGAGCTGTAAAATATGACAAAATCAATCCAAATAATTTTTTTCTGACGATGTGATACAAGGGGACTCAAAAGCATGCAAGGTATTCCAGAAAAATAAAAGGTCACGACCCTAGGACCGTAACAAATTTAGGGCCTCCGACGATACATGTAATTTAGAGAAAATTCCTACATTTAGTAATGAAACAAACAGAAAGATATTTTTTTATCATAAATATGCCATTTTAAAGCAATACCAGATCTGTGATCACAGGTTGTATATTTACTCCATTTTCTTTCCCTGTTTTGCTTGCTATTTCTGCAGCTTTAAAGTTAATGTCAGTACATCTGTAATTTAAAATAAAAGATACTACATTTCCATAACCCCAAAAAATGAAAGTATTAGTAAATCATCATTTTCATTATACATCTAATAACTTATATTAATCTATCTGTGGTAAAAATTATTGAACTTTTTAATATCATCCAATATATCTGTATTGGATAATTTAATTTTTGCTTTGCCACCTCAGGGAAAAAGTTCTCTCCGTCATGAAACTATAAATTAGCTATTTAACTCATACCCACTCCATAACTGTTTAATATGATATCCATAATATGTAGTCACTGTTAAGGACCCAAAATGGTGCAAGCGATTGTCAAGTCAGTTTTAATAATATTTAAAAAAAGAAAAGCAAAGAAAAACATTTAGAACTAGGGCTAATTGTAACGGGGACCGTTACAGATGTTCCCCAAACGCTCCCAAACTCCCGTTTGGTGCCATATTCCCTGTAAGAGCTATTTAATAAGACTTTATGCCATTTAGACTTAAACAAAGTTTTCCCAGAAAAATACAAAATATATTCAAATTTTAGCATTGCACGCGTGCTCATCTGAATGCATGTGCGTAATGACCATATCATCTTGTCTACACTATTTATAAATTTTAATATACTTAATATCAAATCAATTAATCCAGAAGTATTAAAAAATACACTCATTTAAGCGTATTTTTAATATTACTCATTTCACGTGCACGCACGTGCATGCACGTTTATGAGGACTTTACCTTCTTGTAGGAGTCTATTTTGTCTGTCTATGTTCTAAATCCCATCCTGTTTGGAAAAACAAGGGAGTTATAGCCATTTAAAGTTTCAGCCAATCAGATTGCAGCGCACGTGCATGCGCGTGATTTCATGTTTTTTTTTCTATATCATTTTGTAGGATATCCTAATGCATGACTATATTTTAAATTTCAAACAATTTCGTCAAAAAACAAAGGAGAAATAGCCATTTAAAGTTTCAGCCAATCAGCTTGCAGCACGCGCACATGCGCATGCTTTAATGAAAATTCTTATATATCATGCGGTAGAACTTCATAATGTAGGACTATGTTCAAAATTTCAAAGAATTATGACAAGAAACAAGAAAGTTATTGAGACTTTCGTTTCAGCCAATCAGAGCGAAGCGCACGTGCATGCGCATGAGATCTTGCTATTTTGACCATGCTATCTTGTCTATACTACTAATGTATCCTTACATTATGAGTTTCAAAAAATTTCATCAAAAAATAGAAAATTACGGCAATATCCATTATATTGTAAATTTCACCTATTGCACGTGCGCGCTCTTGCAAGCGCGTGCGCGCAAAATGACCTTTGTTTGGCAACTCTACTTAACATGCCTACTAACCCTAAAAAGGTTTTACCTAAGTCGGATGTGTAGTTTACAAGATCACTCGTGGACAAAATTTTCCCAGGAAGAAGAAAAATAATAAGAATAATAATAACTAGTGCTAATTGTAACGGGAACCGTTACAGATGTTCCCCAAACGCTCCCACACTCCCTTTTGGTGCCATATTCCCTGTAAGCCTTATTAAACAAGACAGCATCTGTGCATTTTTGACTTTAACAACGTTTTCCCAAAAGGATACCAATCATATTCAAATTTTAACATTGAACGCGTGCCCATGTGAATGCACGTGCATAATGATCATATAATCTTGTCTACACTTTCTATATATTAAAATATACTTTATATTTTAGCATTTAGTCCAAAAGTATCAAAAATCACTCATTCAAGTGTATTTTCAATTTCACCCGTTCCAAATGCACGCACGTGCGTGCACGTGCATGATGGCCATACCTTCTTTTAGGAGTCCCTTATATCTATCTATGTTCTAAATCTCATCCTGTTTGGTTGAAAAACAAGGGAGTTATAGCCATTTCAAGTTTCAGCCAATCAGATTGCAGCACACGTGCATGCGCATGATTTCATGAATGTTTTCTATATCATATTGTAGTAAAACAAGAAAGATATAGAGAGTTTAGTTTCAGCCAATCAGAGCGAAGTGCACGTGCATGCGCGTGAGATCTTGCGATTTTGACCATGTCATATTGTCTATGCTACTAATATATCCTTATATTATGAGTTTCAAAGCATTTCATCAAAAATGTAAAAAGTTACGCCTATATCAATTAAATCGGTCATTTCACATGTTGCACGTGCACGCTCTTGCAAGCACGTGCGCGCAAAATGACCTTTGTTCCGCAAATCTACATAACATGCCTACTAACCCTAAAAAGGTTTTACCTAAGCCGGATGTGTAATTTACAAGATCACTCCCGGACAAATAAGTACCCAGGAAGAAGAAAAATAATAATAACTAGATACGATCTCGTTGCGAGCAACGAGTGGGTCTTCCGTTCGATTCTTGATGAGATGAGATTAGATTTTGATTGAGATTTTCATTCTAAAAAAATGATTTTTCATAATCTGTAAAAAGACATTGAACAATAAAAACTTCTAAAATCGACTTTTGGTACCTCACAGCCCCTAAAATTAAGGATCAGCCCTTTTTTCTTCATATCATTTTAATCTCAGGATTATGAACACTTTTTGTCCAACAACTATTCAGGGATTCTTTTTGAGTTATTTGCAAAAAAAAAAAATATTAAGGGACCAGCCCTTCATCTCCCTAATGGGGACGTTTAGTGAAAAATGAAAGGTTGCATATTGTTCAGAACATGATTTTGAACGTCTTTGCTCAATATTACTTATCAAAATATTTCTCACTTTCGAGATATAAAGCGTCAAAGATTTAGCATTCTGGCCCCTTGTGGCCCCTAATTACGTACCATACGACATAAAAATCATGATTAATAGTTTTAGATGGTAGAGATAAGCATTTTTGATTCAGTAATGTATAACAAAATATTGAGTGTTAAAGAGTTAGCGGAAAAAGACTTTAAGCCCCTTTTGGTCCCTAATTTGATCGCCCAGCCCCTTTTTCTAAATTTGATCTTGGAGCTCTTAGGATTTTGAACACTTTTTGTTCAACAACTATTCAGAGATTCTTTTTCGTTTTCGAGTTATTCGCAAAAGAAATATTTAGGGGCCAACCCTTCAACTCCCTAATAGGGACGTTTAGTGAAAAATGAAAGGTTGCATATTGTCCAGAACATGATTTTGAACATCTTTTGTTCAATATTACTTGTCAAAATATTTCTCACTTTTGAGATATAAAGCGTCATAGATTTAGCATTCTGGCCCCTTTTGGCCCCAAATTATGTAATATACGACATTAAAATTATAATATACAGTTGTAGATTGTTGAGTTAAACATTTTTGTTTCAATAATGTATGACAAAATATTGACTGTAAAAGAGTTATTGGAAAGACTTTAAGCCCCTTTTGGCCCCTAATTTGATCGCCCAGCCCCTTTTTCTAGATTTCATCTTAAAGCTCTTGGGATTTTGAACACTTTTTGTTCAACAACTATTCAGAGATTCTTTTTCGTTTTCGAGTTATTCGCAAAAGAAATATTTAGGGGCCAACCCTTCAACTCCCTAGTAGGGACGTTGAGCGAAAAATGAAAGGTTGCATATTGTCCAGAACATGATTTTGAACATCTTTTGTTCAATATTACTTGTCAAAATATTTCTCACTTTTGAGATATAAGGCGTCAAAGATTTAGCAGTCTGGCCCCTTGTGGCCCCAAATTATGTAATATACGACATTAAAATTATAATATACAGTTGTGGATTGTTGAGTTAAACATTTTTGCTTCAATAATGTATGACAAAATATTGACTGTAAAAGAGTTATTGAAAAAAAACTTTAAGCCCCTTTTGGCCCCTAATTTGATCGCCCAGCCCTTTTTCTAGATTTCATCTTGGAGCTCTTAGGATTTTGAACACTTTTTGTTCAACAACTATTCAGAGATTCTTTTTCGTTTTCGAGTTATTCGCAAAAGAAATATTTAGGGGCCAACCCTTCAACTCCCTAGTAGGGACGTTGAGCGAAAAATGAAAGGTTGCATTTTGTCCAGAACATGATTTTGAACATCTTTTGTTCAATATTACTTGTCAAAATATTTCTC